>JBBPDI010000009.1:14054610-14067621 GCA_037974545.1 Cucumis variabilis | reverse complement strand
ATATCACAGTATCCCTTTCTTAAGTTTCTCTTCTGACCAGTTTCACAAATATTTTTGGAGTTATATTGGAGATACAAAAAAATCAGTCTTGATATTAATCAATACATCACAATGTTAAAGAATAAAGTGCGTATATAACAAAATTTAAATTTAATTCTTAAATTCTATACTGTTATTTCTAGAAGTGAATTAAGTAATTTTCGTACTTATATGAGATCGAATAGTATTCAAGCTTCCATCGAAATATCTTACTAAAATGAATTATTATTTCAAATAGTGTCAGTGAACTAAACATAAAGAAATATCTTAGTATATATCTAAATTACTATAGGATTTTCATATTTATCTATATATTTTATGAAATAAATTATATAATATGGATATGCTTTAGATTTTTGTGAGGAGCAGTTGAGATTTGAACAAAGCATATTGTCTCATGTTGCTTTGTGAAAGGAGAGAGAGCTCATTTGTCGATGGACAATATAATATATATATATATATATATATATAATTAGCTACATGTTTGAAATTAAATTCTTCAACTAATCAAGATATTATAATTAAGTTAAAACACTAACTTCGTTTTGATTGGAAGAAGTAATATGAATATAAAAATGGTAAGATACTATGATGCTCTCACTAAATTAAGATGTATAAAAATAAAAACAAAGAAAAAGAGGAAATTAGTAGAAGTTACAAAAGAATCATTAAATAATTGTATGAGAGGTTCATAAAATAAAAGAATCTATATTTATTATTTAATGATTTGTTGAAATGTTAAATGAGATGAGTGTGTACTAATACTACCTTCTCCACTGTGACGAGTATACTTTTGTAAAATTTAACCAGTTCATAGATTCCAATGAATTCAACTAATTCAAAGTTCAAACACAACTAATTTAGTATATAAAATTAAAGTATAAGTCAATTTCACAGGAGTGTATTAGTAATAAATTTGTAGTTGGATGCTCTTGAATGTAATCTCGAAAAGAATGACCGTCTTCGAAGAACAGATCAAGTGAAGAATGACGACATTGATGGGATTCTGTGGGGAAATTAAAATGGGCCCATTATAATGAAGGTTCACTTTGTTGGGCTTTTGAGTGAACGAATTTCTCAACATTTTTCTTCAAATTAATATTTAAGTTAAATTAAAACTGAACAAGAAACTTTTTAAATTGAATTTAGTTTTTAATTTTCTTTTTTTATTTAAAAGAAAAAAACAGAATATGTTTTAAATTTTCAATTCGGTATAAATAAGTAAAACTTTTTTAGGACTTTCTAGCCTGTCTAGTTTTACACAGTTATCTAAATAATTAGAAAATTTTTCATAAATCTAACCAATTCAATCAAATATTTATTGCGACACTGTAACACAATAAAAAAGTTCATAAAACTTATTAATTTTTAAAAAATTTCAGACTTGTCCTTCTTTATCATCGTTTTTCTTCTCTTATCTATGTGATTTTTTTCTTTTTCTCTTCTGCAATTTTTTAGAAAAAATCATTCGAATATTGGATTGTCAAATAATCTAAACGATAATGTACAAAAGAATCTTGAAAAAAATCATTTTCGAAATTGTTCTATAGAATATTTTGCCGCTTTTATATTTTTTAGAATGCTCCAAATAATTATGTATTACTTAATTTACCTTTTCAATTTTGTTTCAAACAGTAATATTAATAAGACAAAATCAGTGTGAAAAAGTTTTATTGTTGTTAGGAACTTTTGAATACGATTTGGTTTCAAAACTTATAGAAATAAGGAAAGTTCCTCTAAAAGTCTAAATGCCTTTGCCCTCATAAATAAAACAGAAATCTGGTGATATGTATTTGACTTTTATAGAAATAAATATGTATAAACAAGACAATTGGTACAATATACCATGACTAATACAGGTGATGCATATTTAAAATTTTTAATATATTTATAACACATCTTTAAATAAACCATGCAACTTGCAATGTAGATTTATATTTTTCATTATATATTCAACATATATTTGAGGTCTCAACGAAGAAAAATCTCCTGAAATATAGAATATACTCAAAATCTTAATGGAACATTAATTAGTGCGACTTAGTCTGCAGTTTCTTTATCAATGATTTACACTTCTTCTTCTCTAAAATCAAAGATGAAATGAACTTGGAAAGTAAATTAGAGCGAGTAGAAGAAGCTAGAACGAGACCGACGAAAGAGAGGAAGAAGCCAAAGCAATATCAACGAGCAAGAGAAAGATGTAAACTTTAGTTTCATGATTATACAATAAAACTCTAACATTGTATATAACAATAATTGTCAATAGATGATTTTACAAATTAATTTGGTTAAAGAATAACATATCTTGCTTGAGTAATTATGTTTCTCTCACTTTGCTTCTTTAGATCTTAATTAGATTTCTTGATGGGAAGAATCAACTATTTAATTAGGACAGCGAAAAGACCAATGCTTTATTTATAGACACTAGACACACGTCGTGTTTAATTAAGATAGTATCTTTTTACGTAATTAGCCTAGTAAAATAATAAGTCTAAAAGAGATAAAATAGTATATAATGCATATGGACACATTAATAATATTATGTTTAAAATAAATCTAAAAAAGAAGCAAGAGTAAGAGTTTAACAAAGAAAAAATTGAAGAAAAAAAAAAGTGAATGAAATTTCATGGAGCTGTCATGTTAGACATATTTAAATAATAATACGTATAATTAAAATATGAGTTATGTACGTGGATTAATAATCAACACATTGGTTATTTTATTAGATTGAACATATTATGTGACCTGTGTAATTAAGATCTAAATTCCTAATTGAGTATGGACTAAATAGGTAGAAGTCTAATCCTTGGTTGATTAGGGTTTAATGGGAACATTAATTGGACTAATATATAAAGAAATTTAAGGCTATGCTCTCCAACACACTAAAATAATAAACACTCAATCTTTCTTGAATGAATTCTGGTACGTCGGCCAAAATGATTCTAGGGTTAATATATATTATATAGATTTAAAGTAATTATGATAACACGCTAAGTTAAGCTTTGTGTGAAGTTTACGCTCAAATTGGTACTTTCACACGTGACTAATGTAAAGCAGAAGACCATTTTTCGAATGCTTTTAAACGTTAATACTTTTTTCCTTAGGGTCTCTAAAAGGGGTGACCGTACAAAATTTTCCATGTTAACCGAAAAGATTTTAATAAATAGCCAACGGTCAATGGTCCTCAAATGTAAGGAAAGGTAGTCACCAAGGTAATTCAAAAGGCATAATTGTCAATGGCCCATTTCACCTTCATTTTCTGCCCATTGATCCATGTGGTGTGGCTCATTCCTATTTCATTTCTCCATTTGATTGCATGAAAATAGTGTAGTCAGGATTAATAATTAATTATATTGTAACAGTAAAATCTATTATTAATAATATACATTCTATCTCACCCATAGAATTCTGTTAGTATTTTGAAAGATGAATTAAAAATTTGTTACATTTATAAATATTTTAAACCTCGTTGTTCTATTTGTTAACATCCTCTTACTTAATATTCTTCTTCTTTTTATGTTTTTGTTTGTTTTTTTAATAGAAATGGAGAGGAAAAGATATTTGAAAAAAAATTGATAGTAATATCGATACACATGCACGAACAAACACATAGACTTCTTTTATAGTATTCGAAGTTCAATCACTTCTTTCAACTATTTTGTTATAAGATGTCAAAATTTAATATTATACCAAAGTTAAAATTTAAATTGATTTAATTATTAATTAATAATTTTAATGGCCGCAACAAACCGAAAAAACTATAGGAAGATAAATTGAATTGTTTTCCCCATAACTAGCGCTACACTTTGGAGATAAATGAAAGCATACAGAATCATTTGTATATAGAATATATCCCAAATATTTAATAATTAAGATACGTAGGATATTAAATGATCCCATTTTGTCTGAGTCTAGCTAGAAGTAGAATTGGTCAATGAAGTTTCACTTCAAATTACAAATTCAAAAAAGTTACCTAATTATTCTCCCTGCATTTAAAGCTGGGCCATAGTTTTAATTAATATTTGGTTCTATTAGTTCGACCATACAGGTGACGTGTACAACTACGTACTTGTATATATTTGTCACGTATTATAATATAAACATTCTATAAAGTAAAAATATTTACAAAAATAATCACTCACACCATAATAAAAATTATTTCAACGGCATTTAGAGTAATAACTTTAAGGAGTTAAAATTGTATATGTATTTAAAATAAATAAATAAAATCAACATCATTAGCCGTCCGATCACAGGCTGGAACGAAACTTGCCTTGTTGCTGTTCATTTTGTAGGGTTGTATTGATTGTGTTATAATTTATTGTTATAAAATTAGATTGAATGATTAGATTTTCAATAAGTTCAAGAGAAAAGGATAATCAATCATACTTCGGAAGAGCTATTTTTGCTTATAAATATATCTATCAATGGAAGAGTTTAGATATCAATATCCTCAATATATTTTATAAATATTAATAAAATATAGAAAAAATAGATGACATGTTTTGGAAGATACCACACTAATGACAAGATCAATGATTTACTTTGAAAGTTAAAAGCAATTTAATTACTAGTTTAATTAATTTTTTTATTTATGTATTTTTAAATTTACATCGAATTATAATTTGTTGATATCTTCGTCAATATATTTGTAAAATCAAAATCTTATATTGATATTATAGTCGATATTTTAATATTTTGCTAAGATCACTCATGTTATCAATAGTAGTTAATAGAATAATAGTTATACTTAAATTGTTTATTAGTGAATCAAATGGTGGTTATTTTATAGTTTTTCAAAGTATAAGAAGCTCAACCAATCTTACCCTTCATTTACATTATATAATTATGGACAATCCAAAATATTGTGCTAGTTACAATTTTGTTTGGAGCTGATGCGAATAAGCATGCAATTAGGTATTTGTATTTTGAATGTCTAGAACATAAATACTTGGAGCTTGGTCGCCTGAATTAAGGTCGCGTAGACTGGTGGTACCTAGACAGAACACCTAGATTTGTGGATACTTGGACTGAACGCCTAATTGCAAAATAGAAACATGTTAGATGAAGGCTAAATCACAAAACTTACTCTCACTACAAGAATTCGAGGTTCTGGCGATGCAGTCGCACGTCATCAGAAAGCCATAGTGCGTCAGGCAAAGGCTACCACAACGCAAAAGGGCATGTTGACAAGAGCGTTGTAAATAACACATAAGTAAGAAGTAACGTCGACACAGGAACGTGCAGACGTTGACGTAAACTTTTGACTGATAAGGTCAACACATCGACAATATATTAATACCGACGTTGGGGCGAAACATCAACAATATACTAATGTCGACGTGGAGTCAAAGCGTCAACATAACTTTGTGCGACATGGTGTCTGCGTCGAAAAAACCCTTTTACCATATTTTTTTATTAAATTTTTTGTTGTATTAAGATCGAATTCAATTTAATCCTAATTGAAATTGTAAAACAAGTAACGTAAAATTAAAATATCAAATCGAAATTATATTAAAATTAATTCAAATATTAAAAAAGTGCACGTTTGTAGGTTCAGAAATTACATGAATAATAAAAACAAAAAACATTGCCTCAACATAATTGCCTAGTATGATCATAGGGACTTGAGCAGAATGTGCAAAGAGGAAAATTGAACATTATTACGAGCTGTTGATGACATGCAGAAATGGCCGTTATTATAGCCATTTTTATTAGAATAATGAGGTCAAAACACATAAGAATCATTCTCTCGTTTTCCCCTAACTTGTAGTAATTTTTCCATTCTTCTTTCTCTCCATCTTTATATGTCATTGTAATATATGTGATGTTCATATTATACATTGGCTAAAGGCCTATATTCTGCATACGTATATTGCATGTTTACCCCTTGTCAATTCACCATTTCTTGACTTCTCATCTGCCAATGTATTATCAGTAGTTAAAGTCGTGATAAGTTTTTGATAAGAAGTCAAGCTTATAAACCTTGTCGCATTAGTTGAGCTATATTCATCACATGGCCAGTGTCAATCGTCAACTACTCGATAGGGTAAGTAGCAAGGGTAGAGCTAATGCACGTGACGAAGATTTTGGCAACAAACTTCACCTAATTAGCGAGGTAACTTCCAACACTTGTATTCAGAAAGGTGAACAAGTGCGGACAGTAGGCGTCGAGAGGTTGCCGTTCTTAAACGAGAAGTCCTATAAGTAATATAAGTCAAGTCATCTAGGTATAGTTTGCTTAATCAAGCACAATCATTTGCATTTCAAAAGGTGGGCAAGTGTAACGTCTAAACACTTCAAGAGAAGGTCACCTTAATCATGTGTTAATCATGCAGTTATATCGCATCAAGACTCTCGCACTACTTAATCACCTAATAATGCGTAGACTTTCCTTCACCTTTTTCTCGCATGCAAGTTAGTTCGTTCAATCCCTCACCTTGCCATAATTTATTCTTTGTACATGAGTCTCTAGCTGTAGGTAAGTAGTTGTAGTTAGCGTTATATTCTTTCAACTTAATTGCCATAATGCCTAAACAATAAATGGACCCTAGAACTAAAGTGTACAACAATCCTCTGTGTTCGATCCAGGTAAACCTAATGTTTCACTTGCACTTGGACAAGCAGTAGGAAAACTTGTACTCAACAAGAACTTATGTATCACGCGATGAAGAGACACGTGTAGTGGGCACCTTACATGTTATGATCATGATCCATGACTCATCGCCTAGAATTGAAGCATGCTATACAGAGAGTTACACTAAGCACAATTGCGCAATGACCTGACTCAGTGATGTATTGCAATCGCGCTACACACATGTAAAACTATTAAGTCCAAACGAACAAACCAACTAAGTCAAATGAAATATGAGGTTGTTTCAAACAGAAACGACCATTGCTTTGGTAGTTCTAAAAATTGAAAAAAATGAGCAGAAAATGACAAGACCGAGAACGAAACAAGTAAACTATAGAAAGTTTCCCACTTGCATATGGGATCACCAGAGCAAGTGGAAAATTTCACATAAGACCACTAGAGCAAGTGGGAAATTTTCTATGGATTACCTGTTTAGTTCTCGATCTTGTAATTTTCTTCTTCTCTTTTTCAATTAATTTTCTGGAACACCAGAGCAAGGGTCGTTTCTCTTTTAAACAACCTCATATTTTTTCAACGCAACTTGTAATAATGTTTAACTTTCCTCTTTGCACATTTTGTTCATGTCCCTACTCTTGGATTCAAGGTCCTCAAACGTTGCATCGAAGAAAATTCTTGCACCTAATGTGAAACTCAAAATTTCTTTAATTGTTGAAATTTGCTAAAGTTAGTCAAAGACAAGAGAAAATGAAATTTATAGAAAAAGAAGGTAAAAGTATTTGAAATTTAAATTTAGAGTTGAGAAAATTTGGAAAATTTTGGCTAAGTGTAAAAAAGAATTAATGTTGGAGTTTGGAGGTTTGTATGAACGATAAAGGAACGCAAGGGAACGTCCATATGAGTGTCATTGGGTGGCAAAAAGAGGCTTGAGAACCTTTAAAGGACAGATGTGTGGTCATTGGAGTAGGTGGCCAAGTGATGAGAGGTTATTTGATGTCTTGGAGATGTGTCTAGGCGTTATGGGTTGGCTTGGCAAATTGGCTATAGATGTTAGAAAGGGGTTTGGGGCATTTAAGGTTGGCGAGGAAGAAGGATCATAGAGGTAGACGTTTTAGCTAACTTCAAAAAGGTGTTTCTCACAACTCACTCGGGTATTTTCACTCAAATTGATCTTGAAAGTTCAAAAATTGTGTCTAGTTTGTTGAGGAAGGCTGCTAGACATTTTGGATGTATGAAAGTTGGCGTTTTGATTCAGAAAAGGTGAGAAGATTAATTCTTAGGTGAATCTGGGCAAGCTACACTCTTAGAAGGCTACAGAAATCAGCCTTTGGCATTTTGCTCTGACATTTTGTGGAAAGGAACTTAAGACATTTTAGAGCAACTTTGTTGAAGGAAGTTTTCTCAAAAAATTTATAGATTTTAAGTTATGATTTTTCTAATTCGGATTATGCAATAGTTCAAGTATCTGAATCATGTTCACATGCATTTTGATGTAGAGGTGAAGCTTGAGGTGTAATTAGGAGCTTTAAGTCTAATCAAGATTGAAGTGTCAACATATTTTCATGCAAGGATTTCTATAAATAGGCAACTTCAACAAAGGATTTCTCATAACTTACTTGACTAAATTCACTAAAATTAGTCTAAAAAGATTAAAAAAAATTATGTTTAGTTTGTTTAGGAGGGTTGTTGTGCATTTTGGATGCGAGAAGGTTAGCGTTTTGGTTAAGGAAAGGCGAGATGGTTAGTTCTAGGGTGAATTTGAGAAAGTTTCACTCTCGGAAGGTTATAGAGCTCATCTTTTGAAATTTTGTTCTGAAATTTTGAGGTAAGGAAGTTAAGACATTTTAGAGAAACTTTGTAGAATGAAGTTTTGGCAAAACAATTATGGATTTTACGTTGTAATTTTTCTAAGTTGGGTCATGTATTATGGACCAGGAATTTGGCAAGATGGGCAAAAGTGTTATGTTATAGAGGTTATTTTGGAAATATTTAAGGGAATTTTTGGATATTTTCATGTTTAAAGGATTAATTAAGGATAAAATATAAATTTTTCAGGTCAAGAAGAGATCGCGCAAATTTATAAGTCAAGGATTTAAACCTGTATCTGTGAGTGGAAAATGATTTTGTTAAAGTATTTCAAAGCATGATTTATGAATGATTAAAGCTAGTTATGAATTGCTTTTAAGCATGTTATTGTTTAAAGTATTTATATATGCAAGATTATTGTTATTGAAGTTATGTTATTGAATGAATTAAGGATTTCTTATTTAAAAAAGATTTAAGGTTTATGACTTAAAAATGTTTTATCTGAACCAAGCTATCTTAACATTACTCATTATGAGGTAGGTTTAAAAATTTACTCATCACGGGGCAGGCTTAATATTTACTTGTGACGGGACATGACTAAATTACTCGTAACAGGAAAGGATCAGAGCTACTTGAGTTTCGAGCAAGAAAAATCATGATTATGTTTTACTATTGCTATAAGGTTTAAGGCATTCATGTTAAGATTTATTGTTCACTGTTAAAATGATTTAAATATTACTGTTACAAAGATTTACGAAAAAGCTATTTAGAAAACTACAACTCGCTGGGCTCGTTTAGCTCACCCTTTCTAAAATGTTTTCCTACTTTCCAGGTAGAGACTATATTCTCAGGGCCTAAATCGCTGCTATCTGTCTACTAAAGGATTTTCTTTAATTATCATATGTGTCTTATTGTGTTTATGTTTAGTTGATTCTTTGTTGTGTCAGACTTAGTTTATAGAAAGGTCAGTTGTAAGTTTGTTTTATGTAAATAAGTTATGTTTTGTGTCTATATATGAATTTTTATCTAAGGTTTATGTTAAAAGAAACAAAGATCGGTTTCTTCGGTTATGTTGTTTATAAGTCTTGGGTTAGCTTCCACTATTGTCCTTTGTTTCAAGGGTTAGGGTTAAGGGTTAGCTAGTGTCGTTCCTGAAGTGGGCGATATCGGTTGACTTCACGTCACTTCTCGAGCCAAGCAGGCAGGTGCTCTGGGCGGGGTGTGACACCTAAGCTCTTCTATAGGCTTTTCACACTCTTCCTTTTATTTCTTTGTTGCTTTAATAGCATATTGTAATTCTGAAATATACAACAAATTTAATATCAAACATATATACAATCTACAATCTATAGATAAAATATAAATACAAAGTTCCAACATAGTTTTAGGTCATTTTGAATAACAAAAAACAGACAAAGAACAACCTCCCCAACATTATGCATTCTTCAATCTTAAATTCCGACTTCAATCTTAACTTCAATCTTAAATCCTAAATCCTAACAACACAAACCGACCATAAATCAAAATCTAAATGCTAAAACTAATTTGAAATCTTAAATTTTCTTCAGGCATGAAACGTTCCTCAACTTGCACATACAACAAGAATTTACACATACAAACTCATACAATTTTCACATAAATTACACATACAATCTAAAATTCAAATAACATATAATGTAAATACACACATTGATTTAAACAATCTACCAATAAACATATATACAATAACAATGAACAACCTCCCCAACATTATGTATTCTTCAATCTTAAATCCTAAATCCTAACAACACAAACCGACCACTAAATCAAAATTTAAATACTAAACCTAATTTCAAATCTTAAATTTTCTTCAGGCACGAAACATTCCTCAACTTGCACATACAACAAGAATTTACACATACAAACTCATAGAATTTTCACATAAATTACACATACATACATTACACATACAATCTAAAATTCAAATAACATATAATGTCAATACACACATTAATTTAAACAATCTGCAAATAAACATATATACAATAATAATTTCAATTTCAATATACACGTACCTTCCAATATACACATTCAATTTACAAATATATGCATATACAATTTACAATTTACACATACGTAATACACATATACATATACCATAAACATACAAACCTTAAACTCTAAACCCTAAACTCTAAGCATACAATATACATACAATAATACACAATCCCTAAACCCTAAACATACATACAATTTATAATATACATATACATACAATAATACACAATTCATAAACCTTAAACATACAATGTACATATATCAATACACATAAATATCCAACATACAAAATCACATTTTTTACCGGTAGGAGGTCGATGGGCGGCAACATATGGCGATGGTTGCTAGGGCGGCAACGGACAAAACGACAATGACTCAACTTCCTCTCTCTTTTTTGTCTTTCGTTCCTCCTTCGTTTTTCTCTCTGCCTTTCTGTGTCCAAATGAACACAATTAAAAGAACCAGAATTCTCGCGACGCACAACGAAAATGTAACAAGATCAGGCTTCTAATGACCCAATCACTTATGACATCGTTAGAAGATACCTAAGGTCGATGTCCCAAGTACCGCGTTGACATTTTCCTTTTAAATCAATCAAAACGTCATTCATCGTTCATCATAATGACTTAAAGGTCCAACTTTTGTCGACATGGTCAACCACTTCATCATAGATCTTCCATTTTAATAATATATTAGGGCTTCACCGACACCTTCCTGAATGACATCATCGTTAGGGAGGAAATACCGACGCGGGCTTGCATGGCGTCGTTAGAAGTTAAAATAATATTTTTAAATAATAACCTTCAACGACGTCGTCATGTTGTTGCGTCCTTGTTGCCCCTAATGCCGACACCATTGTAACGGTGTCGACAGATCCATTTTCTTACGACGCCATTTATCTCAGCACGTTTTCCTATGTCGAATAACCACAAATTCTTATAATGTCTCTTTAAGACGCTTCACAGCTCTGCTTGGAGTGCAAACAGTTCTTGGTATTGTCATGTCGTCTCTAGGATAAGACAACAAAATATACTCGTCCGGAGATGCACCAGAACCGATCATAATACCAAACACTTGTGAATGAGTTTGCTAGAAAACTAAAATGAGAGAAGAAGTTTTGTAAGAAAATGTGTTTTCTGATGAAACAAAATGAGATGATGAGATGGACTATATATATTAGTAAATTTCATAACGCCTTAACGATAAAATCAACACTAACTCCGAAGATCTGTAATGCCTCAATGATCATGTCAAAAAATGTAACGCTTTAACGGTCATGTCAAAACATTATGCTTCAATTGTCAACGCATTAAGCAGTCCAAGTGTCTTGCCCCTCAACACATTACAAGATCTCAGTGCCTCGCATCTCAACACATTTGATGTTACAATATCATGGTGGTTGTGGTCCTCGAGGTTATAGAGCACCAGGTAGAAGTGTTCAAAAAATCTGGCAACCTGACCAACTGGGATTATCCAACTCAAACTAAAAGGTTGAGTTGGTTGGGTTGAAATTTTTAAAAAGGTATATATTTTGGTCGGGTTGGATTATAGAATTTAGTAACCTGGTCAATCCGACCCAATCCGATTATTATTATTATTATATATTAAATGAATTTGAATGTAGGCTTAAACTTTGTATAGAATGCTTTTGAATGCTTTTTATTCCTATTTTAAATGAATTTGATCGTAGATTTGGATTTTACATGAACTTAGGTTTCATGTATTCGAGGGTAAACACTTGGAATATACATAGAATGCTTGTTTGTTTGACTATAAATTTTTTAAAAAATGATGCAACAAATTTAGGTCATTTACGAAACACATGACATCATTTTGTCCACTGCAAAAAAATTGAACTTTTTAGTAGAAAAGGAAAGAATGAAAAAATAATCTAAATTATGAAAGGAAAAAAAAAAAACAATCCTGTGATCCAACTCGAAAATTATGGGTTGAGTTGAATTAACCCTTACATATTGAATCGATAGGGTTGAATTTTTGCGGACCTAAGCTTGGTCCATAATTTACCTCCTATTCGGTTCAACTTGACTCATGTACACCTCTACTACCAGAGTCGAAACAACAATTAATTATTTTTCAAATTGTATATATTTCTCTAGCGTGTGGTTGGACGATTTAAAACCTGAGGTTTCTAACTTTTCTTTTTTGGAACATACATTTTTTCCACATTGCAATCAATTTCCTATTCAACTTAAGCTTGGCCTTGGATTTTGAGCCTTCTCCAAAGCAACCCATGACAATTATTATTATTGTTTTTAAAAAAGTCACATTCACATTAAATTGAAGTTAACGATAGTTTTCAATCATACTTAGCTAATGTGTTTTCAAAGTGCAACTACAACTAACATCATGCTTAGCTTATATCTTGTTTTATAAAAAGCATAACATTATCGTGAAATAAACATAAAACAAATGTGGATCACAAGATATACAAACTATTAGCTTTTTAATTTAACAAAGTATTACTTTATAAAAATGTAAAATAAAAGAAATTACAATCATATCATGTCACTATTAGT
>JBBPDI010000009.1:14009170-14020079 GCA_037974545.1 Cucumis variabilis | reverse complement strand
GGAAAGAGAGGGACGGGGTGATATGGAAGGTTATTTCCAATCACAGTTTGGACAGCTGCTCCGTCCAAAAGGAAAAACGTTTTGCTTCAATATATACACATATATTATCAATTTATCATTAAAGAATGTAAAAGGGGAGAGCTATATTCTCCGTAAGCTAAGGGTTTTTTCCCCTGAAAAAAAAAATGTTGTTTTTGGGTCCTATTGTCTAGCATGTTTCAGAATTAAGGTGCAATTTCAGGGAGGATATAATCCAAATATTTAACACTTATCTTGTATCTTTAGAAGGACCAAACTACATATTTGCTAATTCTATAGGAAAAAGAGAACTACTTAAATCGTATACTAAAAAATACTTCCAAAATTTGCTCTTCAGTGTGGCCTCTGACTGCCATGGGCATTGAACCCAGATTCACGTTCCCCCACTCTGCGAATGTGGAAGAAGTTGTACTTGTCAATGCTTTTGTAGGAATTTTTTTGTCCGATTATTTCTGGTAAACACAGATAAAAGCCATTCATTTTCGATCCTCTGTTTTTTTTCTTCAAAGTTTAATTTAATTATTTCTTTTTTTGTATCTCCTGAACTATAATTTTATGGTGCACGCAGGGCTTTGGCTGTTGTATGGACTTCCCCTCTGGTAGCTGCTCTAGGTGTTTCCCTTACTATACCTATTGCAATGTTGGAGGATATGGTCATCCATGGCCGGCAATATTCTGTAATTTATATCATTGGATCAGCTCAAGTAAGTAATTATTCCTTCAAATAACTAAATTGGTGATTTTCTTATTTTTGTTCACATATTACTGGTTCTCCGAATATGATTTTAAGTTATGAACCATTGGATGGAATACTGAGCCATTGGATGGAATACATGTATACTTTTGTTGTCGATTATGACACTACAGTCCCGACTCCTAATATATTCTTTGCCCTGTTTTATATTGTATTCTTGAGATTCTTTGCGACCTCTACCTTAAATTTTAGTTCAAATTTGTTGCAATCAAATATCTTAAATCACTAATTAATTCAGAAGCTTGAGTTGATGGGTGAGAACAAATTTAATTTTGAGAATACTAGACCGAGGAAAGAGCGGGAAGGCAATAGTTATACTATATAACTACACCCATGGAAGTTTAGAGAGAAGATTTAAGTGTAAAAAGCTCATTGTAAAAGGATTTAGTAGATCTCAATTCTTACCCACACGTTTGGTAGCAAATATTCTTTTAAAAACAACAAAAATAATAATTGAAGAGAGAGAAAGAGAAAGGGTTGGTAGAAAAATTAGATGATTGTGAGAGTAAAGGTTCTATTTTCAAAAAGAGAAATGATAGAAGTAAAGAACAACGAAACAGGGTCGGGAGAATTTTAAAGGTCCATTTGAATGGGATTAGAGAAATCCAATTATTACTATTTTTCTTTTGATAAACTACTATTATTGTTGTTGAGGAGAAATTATTTGAAAGTGTTGGGATATCTAGACTAATAGGGGGCTTAGTCAGAAGGGAAGAAACAATTTTTTTAAAAATAAAACAACCCCTTTCTAATAAAACAACTGTGTGGTTGTGGGGATTGAACATCCAAAGTTTAAGATGGAACTCTACCATTGAGCTAAGTTCACTTCACTAGAGTGAAGAAAACAATTGTTCATTACTTCATAGATCACATAAGATCAATTTTAATACATTAAGAAAAGGAAAGTTTCCTATATTCTCGTTCATGAATTATATGATATCAATAACAATGAAGTTGGTTTCTTCTTGATATAGGTATTCTTGGGATTTGTAATAGCCAATCTTTCAGATTGGTTCTCTCAAAACTTGGCATCCAAGCTGTCAAGAACAATTTCCCAACTGCATTCACTCTCTTTTGGACCTCTATGATGTATGTTTCGTATGCTTCTTTGAAAAGTGAATTTTCCCTGACTCTTGAGAATGCAATGTATCAATATACCCCATAATCTTAATTTGTAGAAAGAAATGGCAACAGACTCATTATCGTTTCCGCCCACTTTGGTTGACAGTGTTACAAGATAATGTGTTGTTTATTAACTCCACATCTTCTCATTTTAACTGGTCAAAAGCTTTGGGGAGGAAAGTTAATTAATTTCTCTGTTAGATCAAAAGTTGAAGAATTTGCAATGATTTGTGATATTTTTTAACTTTTTTAGCTTCCGCTGTTCCTTGCTGATTGGTGCGATAGTGAAACAGGTCTTGGACTGATACCATGAGACAAAATGCTTTTTGGCAACTTATAGTCAAGCTTAGAGAGCCATCTGACAAGACCTTATTCAATTCAAATAGGTTCTTCTCTCCAAGTCTCCTCAGCAGACATCCACTCTTGAGAGAGAGACAGAGAGGTATTCATGTAGTGATATCCCTAAATTTATCGAATCTATTACCTTAAACAGAGTTAGGAGTTGAGGGATGATTTAATATAATATCAAAGGTAGGAGATCACATTTTCAAAATTATGCAATGTCAATTCGTCTCCAATAAATATTGTTTTACTTTAACGTGGTATTAGAGTGGAAAGAGAATTGATATGATTAAATTTACTATAATCGTGGACTCGAACTTCTTAGGAGAAAGAGAGAGGGAGTTGTTTATGTTGGAATGACAACCTAGAAACAGAAATTTAAAAACAAACTTATTTTCATTATATGTTCCAAAGTTAATTTAGAATTGAATTTTTATTTTAACCATAGTTTAAAATGTGTTTGATAAGTTAAAGTAAACATAGTTTAATGGTAATTGATATAACTTTTCGTTTTAGAGGTCAAAGTTTTATCCTCGAATCTCATAAATTTACTAAAGTAAATTTATTTGATAATATATTTATAAACCATTAAACCAATTCTAGTTTCCTGGTTAAATTTTAGGTTGAATATAAATTATGTACCTTTTTTTTTTTTACTTAAAAAAATTTGTATAATTATTATTTGGAAATATCATATATATATATATATATATAACAAACACATTTTAACTCTGACAAAATAATTTGAGTTTATAACATACAATAATATTTATTGGTTAATAATTTTAATTTTTTTAATATAATTCTTTATTTTAAAATATAGAATTCAAAGTTCGAGTATATTAAACATAAATGTATATTTCTTTTAAATTTTTGAACGGTTTAAATCATAAAATTCACAAATAATTTTTGGAAACAAAATTTACATTGTTCACCAAACGTGTATTCACTCAATTCAATATAAATTACCTACTAAACAACCCCCATTTTTCTTTGAATTAAAAGCCCTAAAGCTTCTTTATTTTTTTTTTCTTGGCTACCTTTGTAATTTTAGAAATACGTATATACATAGTGATTCATCACAAATTTGTTAACCTTTTACATGTTTAATTTTAGAAAGAAGTTAGTTTGAAAAAAGTTGAAGCATTTGACACACGCTCAAAATAAACTTTTCTAACACTTTTAATTTTATTTTAAAATAATTGTTTTAAATGATAAAATTACTAAAAATATTTACAAAGATAACGAAACGTCACTTATCAATGTTTACTAGTGAGATGAAAGTAGTTTATTAGTGTTTATCAACATCTATATTTGATAAACAATGATCTATTTGTATTAAATTGGTTCATTTTACTGTATTTGTATACAACAATTTTATTTTACATTATTTGTATTAGAAGAGTTTAAATAACCGTTAATTTTTTTGAAATATTTTATGATCTCTAACTAATCCAGACAAATCTATTTTTCGAAAACTTGAAAATCACAACACATTTTTGGCATGTTAGAACAAAACCCTATCAATGTAGGGACTAAATATAGTATTGTTTTTAGGGTTGATTACAAATATAATAAAATATTATAGTTTATCTGTGATAAATTACACAGATAATAGTCTATTATGGTTTATGTAGTTTATGGTATATAAACGGTGATATTTTTCTATGTTTGTAAATATTTTTATTAGTTTTATCATTTAAAATAATTTATCATATTATTATAGCTAAAGTATTATATTATATAAGTAAAAGAAAAATTATATTGCAAATAGAAAAACAGCTGAAAATAATAAAAAAAAATATAACAAAATTTCAGATTACATCGATAGACTTTGTTAGTGTCTAATTACTGCCTATCAATTTTTTTTCTGAGAATCTAATCATCTATCATTGTTATAATATAAATTTCGTTATATTTTGCTATATTTAAAAATTTCTTAAAATCTCTAGAAATTTGTTAGGATTAAATACACCTAATCTTTTAAACTGCAATACTACCATTAATATTTCGTAAAAAAAGTTATAAGTACGTCAAGAGAAAAGAATTATTAGAATAGTAGATGATATTAGGTCCCAAAATAAACATGAGATGTGAACACTCAGGTCACCATCACAGTATGTCAAGCCTCAATTGCTATAAAAAAATTAGTATATATATATTAGTTAAACTCATTTCATAGTATTTGTATCAAGAACTTTAAAAAATATATTATATATTCTTCTCTAGATATCTTTTTGTCACCAATTTCATACAAATTTATAATTGATTAAATTAAACATCGAAAATTTTCTAACTCAACTCATTTAGACCCTTCAATATGATTATAAACGAACGAACAATGGTAAATCAATAAACGATTTTAAATTGATTTATTTATAAAAGTAATAATTTAATTAATACACTTATAAATTCTACACAAAACTTTTTCAAAAGAAATGTGATAGAAGTATGTAAATCGGTACAACCTCCAAGGATTTAATTAATTAGTTCAAAATTTAAATTAATAGAAATACAACCTCCAAAGTTTAGGGTAAAAATTAATATCTCCTTCAACAAAATTGAAATATACTTTGGGTCGAAGATAACTTTCAAAGATTAGATTTCTGTCCCAATTAATATTTATAATTACTAAACAATAGAAATACTTTTAGAATAAAAGATAACAAGTTAACATATTTTTTTTTTTTTGCGTTTTTTTCTAATACAAAATTTAGTCAAGTTGAAAAGAAAAAAAGGAAACTTTTTTTTAGATCTAAATTCTATTAGTCTTTCACTCTCAAAATTATTACATATTTAATTTTAATTCTACGTTATTTTGAGTTTTGTTTTAACTTAATTTCAAGATTTTCTTATCTTACCTTTACCTTTTACAACTTTAAGAGGAAAGATTTCAAATCCTGAATAATTTAATTGATAAAAAATGTAGAGATATTTTTTCAATAAGAAAAGTTGGGACACGTGGATGGAAAGGTTCTCCTCCTTGCAGCTTTTTTTGATAATAAAAACGCCACCTCCTAATTCTCTAGTTTTCCACTTTGACCCAACTTTTCTTAATTGTTATTGCATCATTTTTTATCACTTTTTTTCTTTTCTTTTTCTTTGTTAAAAGATTAAAAAGAAAACCTTTAGAACATTTAACTATATTCCTTTTAAACTATGTTAGAGGTGAAGGTTTGTACAATATATATATATATATATATATATATATATTTTCTATCACACATATAATATATATCATCAACTAAACTATTACTTCTAAGTTTTTATAAGCTAATAGATTTGAAACTTTTTATTACAAATAGTTATGAAAATCATGAATGTATTGATTTTCAAATATGTACAAATTTCTACCATTGTTAGATAAAGTATATTTTCTTTGTAATTATTAAACTTTTTATATAGTGAAATTTCGTTTCATCGAACACACTGTCCTTTAAGCATAAGTGATTTTGCATTGAATTGAGTTATTAATTATTGTGTCTTTATTTTCCTGTTTGCTCCTGTGACTGCTCTCGTCGTATAGATTGTCTTTGTGATATCGTGCTTGACATTGTGTCCTTTGTTATATTAGATCCACCTGTTGTTTTTTATTAAGCATATTTTTTTATTGATTTTATTTCATTATCTGACGAATGCATGTTTGAGTTGGGAAGTTGTGTTAATTCCTAAGAAACAAACAACATATGTGATTTAGTATCTAGATTGTGCCAAATTTTACTTTCTAGGTAATGAATCTTCCATGCACGACACAACAAGACTTGGTTCAACGTTGTATACTTTTAAAAACTTTATTTCTTTGCATGATATATGAGAAAATTTCACGAAAAATATTAATTTTATAAATTTAAGATAGATCGGTATAAACTAACTTTATTAGGGACAAATAATTTTTTTTAATAAAAAATTAAGCACATGGTGTATCATCATATTGTTTCAAATATCAAATGTGTGTATTTTCTTACTCCATCCATTCTACAATTTTACATCTTGGTTATTATTTTGAATTTAATTTAACAACCCTTATAAAACTTGTTATAATTTCCTTTTATAAAACAAATTATTTAGATCAATAAATGGTAGGAAAATGTTAATCTAATCAAAATTTAGCTAAGAAGTGTCAATATGATCATATAGGCATCATCGATCATGCTCTTTCTTTTGGAAAGATGCTTTCATCTACACAGTGTCTAAATTCTAAATGAAAATTAGGCATAAACTTTTAATTTCATTTTCGTGGCCTCGATTATTAATATATATATTGCTGTTGAAAGTCCTACATTGAAAAAACTAAATAGACTCATATTATATATATATATATATATATATATATATATATATATATATATATAATAGATGAGTTTATCTTTTTATTGTCAACTGGGTTTATCAAATTTAACATATGTTACATATAATTTGTTGAATAAGTATTAAATGTGTGTTAATTCTTAATTAAATAGATTATTTAATCCCATTTTTTATTTCAAAATCATAACAAATCTTCAATAATTTTTCATATTTGTCCCTTCTCTTTCGTACTTTGAATACAAAAATAGACTATTTATTAAATTAAAAGTTATTCAGTAATAAGAATTTTAATTATAATTTTTTTGTCGGATAAAATCTCTACCATATCTCTCCAGCTAAATAAATGTATTTTAAATACTTATTTATTTATTAAATTAAAACATTTTAATTATTGGAGTTTAATTAGTGATTAATAAAATACGTTAAGTACTTCGTCTTTAATTGAACAATATTTGAAGCTAACAAACAATATTAGAATAACAAGATTATGTAACATAAAAAAAATTGTGATAATCAGCCGATTTACAAAATAATAAAATGGGACATATTTGAATAAATATATGGCAAAGAAAAGTAGATTAGAAATGAAAGTTTAATTTTATAATAGGACATTTTCAAATATAGTAAAATAAATCAAAATATTTATAAAATATAATATAAATTTTAAATTCTATTATCGATGGACACTTATAGATTTCTATCTGTTTGAATGGTGTCTATCCGTGCTTATTATTGATAGAACATGAAATTTTGCTATATTGTAAATATTTTGTCAATTTTTTCATTTGTGACAATTTCCTTTTTATAATTTCTTATTGTTAGGATATTTTGGCAAACTAATTCTTTAATTGTTAATAAATAAATTCATTTGGCTGTTCCTATCCTAAAGGTATCTTCATAGATATTGTTTCTTAATTTGTAGAAGAAGGATATTGTGTAACAGAAAGATACAGTGAGTGTTGAAGGTACAAAGCAGTAGAAGTCAATTTGGTGTTGTCGTTGGTGCATGATGCAACAATTCGACGGCGTGAACGAACAACAACAACAGGTGAATGGATCTGTTTTTATAATTCTGAATAGCTTATCACCATTGGTTACGTGTTCAGTATGTGGCTGCATGTACAACTTTGAGGAGTTTATTGAAATGAAGATGGGAGAATTGGAGATTCAATTCTGAACATCAGGGGGAGCCGATGCCAGTCTAAGAAACATGTCAATGTGAAGATTGATGAAGTTGTAGAAACAACTCTAACTTTCAGGGGAAACCTGAGTCAATCATAAATGAGATTATGCATTGTGCAGGGGGAGCCTGAAGTGTTTGTTTAGTTTTGTTATAACTATTCATATGTAACTTACACAATAAGATGCTTATTTATAATCTCGAATGAAATTTCTCACCAGAGCCAGAAAGTTTTCCCAATGTAGCATATTGGCCAAACTGGGTTATCAAAGTGCACTGTCTCACTATTTACACTATTCATTATGTGCTCTAGCTATATATAGTTTAATGCTAATGGTATAACTAAAAGGTATTTAGTATTTTCATTATTTCACTTATAATACACAATCTACAAATTTGTTGTAAAAGCAAGGTCTAATAAATATTAGCAAACTATATGTAAAAAAAAAAATAGATGGATAAAATAAATTGATGGCATAAATTAAATATCAATGATATCAATACCACATATTACACTTTTCTAACGAAAAACAAATATATTTTCAAAATTGATAACATAAGTACATCACAGATGGTAATAAATTAGTATTTAAGTTTGAGTTTGCAAACCCTTCCAATTTAAACCCATTTTCCAATTTAGCTTTTTCTGAATTTTAGAGATTAGTAACATAAATTATTAGGTAAGTTATGGATACTAGAAAGAAGAACATATATATATATATATATTATAGCTATAAAAATCAATAGATAGGTCAAGAGATGAATGGACCGGATTTGGAAAAAAACCAAAACCATAATTTTGAACAAAGGGCTTGGTGACGTCATAATTGTCAAAGGTTGTTCTGGTCCTATACTCTTGTCTTTTTATGTCTTGTAAATAAATAAATAAATAAATAAATAAATTTGCCTTTTTGTGTATTTTCTTCTTTTAAGTTCTTAATTAATTTTATTTATTCACAAAAGGCAACACTTTAGTTATTCAAATTTACAAAATGATTCTAAATTTGGTCTTTTTATGTCGTGAAATGTAGATAAGATGATATGTTAATCGTATTTGATTAGTAAACAAATTTAGAAAATAATTGTAAAAATAAAAACAAAAATAGTTAATCAAGATGACAAGTCAATTCGTTTCAAAACTCTAAAGACCAAATATGCATTAACTCCAAATCTTAGGAACCAAAAGTATATTTTGCCATTATAATTTTAATAGAATAGTTTTAGGACTAAAATATCTACTTAATTATTAAATTGACCACAACTTAACTGGCATACAAAGTAACAATTAAGAAGTGTGGTTTGAATTATATCGTACTTAAAAAAACAAATATCCACTTAATTGCATTTCTTTACCTTTTGGAGTGAAGATTAATTGTGAATATGTTCAAAATTAGAATATTTCTACTAAGATATATACTTTGAGTTGTGGGATCAAGTTTGATGGGGCTACAATTATGTTTTACACAATAAATAAAAACAAAATATTTACAATAAAGATAAAAAATATAACAAAAATTAGATACAAAATGTGAATGTAGGCAATTTGACTATACCTAAGTGAATAAAATATCAATTACTAACCTAAACGCCATCATCCATTTTGTTAAATTGAAAAGAAGATATATATATATATATATATATATATAAGTTTACCAATTAAAACTAGATTTTTTTTTTGATTTATTGACGAAGGGCAACATTTCAATTATTAATATTTGAAAGTTATAATATAATTTAGATTTGAATATTAGTGAAAAGATAGATATATGGGTATGGAGAAGATATATGAATGGGATAAGTATATCAATTAATAAATAAAATGAAAAGAAAGACTTCGAATTAATCGAAAAAAAGAAGTAAATAAAAATAGAAAGAGAGACGCAGATGCCTCACAGCTAATTAAAAAAAAAATAATTAAAATTTGGTGTTTGATTTATTTGGTGTATTTGATTTCTGAGCAAAAAAAACATATGTTTAGTCGTACAAAACGTTTTGAATATCTATACGTTTTTCTTAATGGTGGATTCAAACAATACTCATTTGCACTAATATCATTTTAATATGAAGAATAACGATAAGTGATTATAGCAAAAAAATAACAGAAATAAAATTTGTCAATAAACTTCAAATAACATTATAAGTATTAAAAATAGGATTGCTCTCGTTCTTCTTCCTCACAATTAATTAGAAAAATAATCAAGAAAGATGGGCTATTTCTATAATTTAAAATTTTACTATATTTTTAAAATATTTCATCATTTGACATTTTTGAACAATTCTTCATTTAAAAAAAATCATTTTAAAAAAAGGATTTGGTCTTTCGCCAGACAAAATCAATACAAAAATTATTCATCAATACAAAAATTATTCAAACTTTTTATATGAACGCATCTACAAAATATTCCTATTGAATTTGTTATCCTTAAAATTTTCCAATAAATTTTCTTTAAAAAATTGGAAGAACAATAATTGAGTACAACTTAATTAGATGCCATTTTTCTTTTACTTGTAAAAATTTAAAAGAAATTATATATGTATATATATATCTTCTAAAATAGATCTATTAAAAGATAAATTTTTATTAGCTAGATTTCAAACAACAACCAATTTTTTTTCGAACTACAATAAAGAAAAAAATGTGAACATAGGTCAATGAATTAGAACTAAGAAAATCTCAAGTAAAAGATTCAATAGTTTAAGTCTTATTTGATAACTATTTCGTTTTTAATTTTTAGTTTTTGAAAATAAAGTAAATAAATATACTTTTAAATTACTTACTACGGTTTTATTCATGTTTTTTTAGAAAAATTAATTTAAAATTTGAAAACTCAAAAATTTGAAATTTGACTAACTTCCTATGAACACAATATTCTCATACTTAAAAGATCACAAATAAATGGAAGAAAATAAGTTTAATTTTTAAAAATAAAAAAAAATTGAAATAATTACTAAGCTGATGGGAGATCTTACCTTTAAAAAACATAATCAAGTGATAGCTTAGCTTTCAATATCATGGTAAGAGATATATGAATGGATGTGTTGTTATTACACTTTAGTCTTGAGGGTATAATTTAGTGAATAATTTGAGTAGAAAATTGATAGTAAATAGAAATACGTAGAAATAGAGAAAAAGAACATATTGGCTTCAACTACGACTATCCCAC
>JBBPDI010000009.1:13983317-14002169 GCA_037974545.1 Cucumis variabilis | reverse complement strand
TTAAATATTCCCAATTAAATTGAGTAATGGTTCTTTATTTCTTCCGCTGCCATAGGGCTATTATCCCTTCAGTTTGTTGTTTAGAGCATCTTCATAACTATCAGACTCTTCTTCAATAGTGTATGTGGAGGAGTTAACTATGCTGTCAGCTCTTGCAAATCTAGAAGGAGGCCTAATGGTTCTTCTCTCTATATATCTTGTTAAGCTATAATTTGTCAAGTCTTCTGCTAATATCCCAAAAGATAAAAAAAAATCCAATCACCTTCAGCTAACAATGGATGCAACAACAATACACTGCTTTGCACAATTTCATGAAATTGCTCCTTCAGCTATAGGAATAAATAGCCAAAAGTGGATTTTTATGTATCCACACATCCGACAAATTAATCTGAATCTAAAAATCTAATCACCTCAAGATGATCAGACCTCCTGTAAGTAAGCATATAGAACAAGGATTATAATTAAACTTACTCCCACTGATCCTTCGGTATTTACATCAATCAACGATGTTTTCTTTAAAGCTAAAAGATGTGATGATATCAATTGCACTTAAGATACCATTGTCTCTTTAATTTACACACCATATGTTCCTTTCCTTCAATCATAAAACTTTCTGGTTGATCCATGAACACTTCTTCATCTAAATTTCTATTTTTAGAAAAACAGTTTTAACATCCATTTGATAAAGCTCTAAATCATAATGAGCTATTAATGCCATAATAATTCTTAATGAGATATTTTTTGAGACAAAAGATAAGGTCTCTTTGTAGTCAATGTCATCTTTTTTAGTACAACATTTGGCAACAAGTCTAGCCTTTTGTCGTTCGATATTGTCATTTAAGTCATGTTTGGTCTTAAAGACCCATTTACACCCAACTCTTTTTCTTTCTTTAAGCAATTCTACAAGGTCCTAGACTTAATTATCATTCATTAGTTTTAACTCTTTGTTCATGATATCTAACCATTTGGCAGAATTGTCTTCTTTAAGGGCTTGTGAAAATAAAACTGGATCATAATTAATACTTAAGTCAAATTTTGACTCATGCAAATAAACCACATATTCATAAGAAATAGTTGATCTTCTTTGTCTTACAGATCTTCTTAACTTTATTTCTTATGGTCCCCCAGTTACATGTTCATTTGTTATAACATCATTATGTGGTATTTGACCACTAATTTATTCTTCTTGTGGATTGTTAATAGAGTCATCAACTACAAGAACAACAACTTGAGAAAAAGTTATAGATGAAGGAATTTTCACCATAACTTCTTGAATTTTCACTTTACCTAGTTCTAAACTTCCACTAATTACGTCATTCTCAATGAACCTTACATTTCCAATTTCAACTATTCACAAGATATGGTTAGAACAATAAAATCTCTACCCTTTTGATTTTTCTTAATAACCAATGAAGAAACCACTGGTTGTTCTTAAATCTAGCTTCTTTTAGTGTGGATTGTAAATTTTCACTTCCGCTTGACAACCCCAGATATGCAGGTGCCTTAAACTAGGTTTCCTTACCATCCACAATTCAAAAGATGTCTTTAGAACTGACTTACTAGGAACCCTGTTTAATAAATAGTGAGCGGTTCTTAATGCATACATCCATAAGAACACATGTAAAGACAAATTAATTAACATGCTTCTAACCATATTCATTAATGTACGATTATCCCTTTCTACAATACCATTTTATTGTGGCGTTCATGGTCTTGTGTCTTGAGCACGTATACCATGACTTTCTAGGAATTTAGCAAATCGGTCAAAAGAATGTGCTTTCTTTTCATACTTTCCATAAATTTTATAAAATCTTTGGTACTTTCAATATTGTATTGCTACAGTCATTCACATAAACATTAGGGCTCAATCTATTTGATCTTCCCAATCTTTATAGAAAGATCCAAAACTCCAAAATGGAATCGGATTTATTTTCACGAATCAATGAAATTAAGTCCATTAAACTTAATTATAGATGTAGGATGCGAATGAGTAGAAACGGGAGCAGTTGCTACAATTACAAAATAAATATGCTTATACATTATTGCTTTGAGAAATAAACATGAAGATATAACATGAATTCAGATAATATTATAAATAATCATTAATATATTCATTGAATTTTTTCTTTGGAAGGCACAACAATGTACGATATTTATACTTAACTAATGTTATAATTAATTTCACATAATTGGTAATTTAATTTAAATGTTTAAAATAGATACATTAGTTATCTTTAGATATACTAATAATATCTAACCAAACACATCAATTAGCCGCAATAAGATTCAAAATTATAAAACTACTAATTACCTTTGACAAATTAAACATTTTATAATAATGAAATCAATATATTCATGATAAATTATTTATGTTTCATAATATCATCTCATTCATTAGCATCGAATGAACATGAGTAATTGAATCAACTTTAATTTGATGCCTAAATATTTACTAATTTGGCTACTTTAGTGACTAAAAACTTGTTCATAACATAGGCATCGTGATAAAACAAGTCCAACTAACCACAATAAGATTCAAAATTATAAAACTATTAATTACCTTTGACAATTTAACTAAATGTTTTATAATAATGAAAATCAATATACTCGTGATAATATCTTTTTGTTTCATAATATCATACCATTCATTGACATCACATAAATATGAGTAATTGAGTTAACTTTAATTTGATATCTATTGAACTTACTAATTTAACCACTTTGGTGACTAACAAATTATTCATAACATAGATATCATATTAAAACAAATAATTATTTCCTTAATTTGGAAAACAATATCACTAGAATATATATCTAAAAGACTTACTAATTTGTCCACTTTGATGACTAACAAATTACTCATAACACTAACATATTGCAATAAAACAATCTCAAATATTGATAATTGGACTAACATAACTTTAATTTGATATTGATTAGAACACTTAATAAATTGACCACTTTGGTGACTAACAAATTATTTATATTATAGATATCAAATAATCACAAACAAATACATGCTTTAAATTATTTGTGATTTAAACATAAACAATAAATATTTATTGTATCAAATTTTATGGAATTTAAACCTGCATAATTTATTATATTTTAAATTTAAACAACTCAATCAGACAAATAGTAACATTAATGAAGTAATTAAAAATGTAATTAAATATGGGATAACTTTCACTCGAAGAAAAAAATTTGAATCTTGGAAAATCTTAATCTTGATAGTGTGATTATTTTTTGGTAAATTATCTCTTCTTTATCTTCTTTTTCTTTATTTTATTTTTCTTTTACATAATAAGAAGATAAAATATTTTCCATGATAAGAAGATAAAAGATTTTTCCTTTTCATAATAAGAAAATAAAATATTTCTCTTCAATTTCTACACCTTATTTGTTTTTCCCCATTAAGTTTAATTTGATATCTATATAACATACTAATTTGGTCACTTTGGTGACTAATAAATTATTCCTAACATATAGATACTGAATAGCATACTTCCCAAGTGATTTAAATCGTAAAATTTACAAAAATATTAATATTGCAAATAATTTTATCAAAACTCTCATTCAATCTATTATATCATTCAATCTAAACGATATAATTTAAAATCACTAAGATAAGTGGATACTTTATGTCATTATCATTATATATCCATAACACATAAAATACAATTGATACATAATTTATGTGATCATCATAAAAACAATTCCACATTATTTACATCACAATTTGCCGTTGATATTGCAATAATTTCATAAATTTTCATACAATCATACATTATTTTTCAAAATTTAATTGTATAATTTAAATTTTAAAGATAAGTGAGTACTTTAAACATAACATATGCATAATACATAAAATATAATTAATACATAATCATCAATTTAAACATAAACTAAATATATGCATACTAGATATGGTAACTTTTTGAAAAATAATCAAAATTTAAATTTTCATTAGATTTTTGGCATATCCTAACTTTCATAACTTTCATTAGATTTTAATTCCTTTAATTATAGATTAGAATATTGATCTAATTCTTTTAATTATGGATTAGAATATTGACTTAAATACGCTGACGGTCTTCTTAAAAAGAATATTGAAATTGAAAACCGTATAATGGAAGAAAAGAAAATTAATGATTGCAATTAATAATTGAATAATGGAAGAAACTAAACAATAATGGCCAACGTTGAGTTTTATGCAACTGGCGTGAGTTCTGTAGGCGGCGATGACATGCAAAATTTCTTTCATTCCGTTCGACAAATAAAATACAAATATTGACTGATTAAAGAATCTTTTTTAATTTAAATGATAATTGATAATAAAAGAATCTTAATTTAAATTTAAGAAAACATGCAGAAAAATATTAAAAATAAATTATTAGTCATCCATGTAAAATCATAAATTCTTAACTTGGCTTTGATTCCACATATAAATTTTAGTTTCATGATTATACAATAAAACTCTAACATTGTATATAACAATAAGTGTCAAAATTTTTGAACTAAATGATTTTACAAATTAAATTTAGTTAAAAAATAACATATTTTGATCCATGAATAACATACAATAAAACTCTAATATTGTATATAACAACAAGTGTCAAAAACTCTGAACTAGATGATTTTACAAATTAAATTTAGTTAAAGAATAACATACCTTGATTCATGAATAATCTCTTTGATGAATTGTGTTTCTCTTACTTTGTCTTCCTTTAAAACTTAATTAGATTTATTGATGGAAAGAGTGAACTACTTTTTAAGGTAGTGAGATGACTAATTCCTAAGGTTGTATTTATACACACCACTAATCATAGTGTTTAATTAGAGTATTATCTTTTTACCTATTGAATCCAATAAAATAGTAGACTTGAAAAAGATAAAATAACATTTAATGCATATGGGTCACTTTAATAATATTAAATTTAAAATAAATCTAACGTTAGATGGCAGTCAAACTTTGCAAAGAGTTGGTCCCATATGTTTTCATTTGAGTGGACAATATACATATTACTAACCCAATGATTTGATATCATATTGTGATGCCCAAAAACGTGCATGTTGTTGGTTATGATTGCAAAAGTTGGTTCATAAAGTAATGGTTAGTTGCAATTGCCCGTCCTCACCGATCACTATAATAAAATTGACTTTTTTATGAAAAAAGAAGAAAAGCAAATCTAGAAAGAGATCAAAGAAAACCAATCATAAAAGCTAAGTTCACATCTTTCGAGAAGAAACGAAGTTTTTTTTTTGTTTGAAATTTATAAATTTTTTTAGTGCTATCATAAATAACATTTTAAAGATCAGAAACCAAGAAATTTTAGGGCTTTCCTTTTTCTTTTTAACTTTTATTATGATAATTTTTTCATATCATTAATTTATGATTATAATCAATAATAACTAAAAGAGTGACAATTATTTAAAGTAACTAAATTGGAGGAAAAAATATACTTTGGACAAGAAACAAATGTACATAGTTTGTATTTTTTTTTTTTTTTTTTTACTTTTATGTCTGTTTTTTAGTGTCATTATCCTAAAGACGAGTTTTGTTATCTGGTAAATAACTTTTAATTAGAAAATCATTATCAATTCTTAAGTAAATTTTAGTTTTAAATTATAAAAAATTGGTTACCCTTTTTCTTTTAAAATAATTGGGATAATGATGTTGTGCAAACACTTTTTTTTTTTTGTAATAATTGTTTTATTTAATTATTTTTTTAAAAAATAACTTAACGAAAGTTTGATTACTATAATTTTATTGTTTATAATTTCTTTACATAAATATTACAAAAGTCAATATTCATATTTGTGTACACTTTTCTTAAGAGTCGATTTAAGGATTGAACGATGTCAAATTTTGAGACTCTCAAGAGATGTGCTGTTTGTTTTTAAGCAACTTGTGATTTATCTCACTTTTCTTGGAAATTTGAGAATTTGGCATGACTTGGTTCTTTTAACTCCCAAGTCACATTTTCTTGGTAAATCTCTTAAAAACACTAGCAAACACATAAAATCCAATAAAAATAGTTCTATAATTAAGAAAGCAAAGGAAGCATTTGCCAAGTGCTTTTCACCACCCCAAACTTAAAAATTTTCTAGTCTCGAGCAAAGATAGAACAAGACGGTAGAAAATTTCAAACTAAACATGTTATTGAATATTCCAACCTTAACATCAATATAGCACATTAGATCCATAACCAGAAACATTTTAGAACACATAATCTCTTGTGTTTTTAAATTTTCAAGCCAAATCTTTTAATCCTCATATATGTGTACTAGTTATACATTCAATTCAAGATTCAAAAGTTGACACTACCACAAAATTGGGATTCAATGACGTCTAATAAGTGTCACCAAACAAATTTTTGGTGACCAATTTTTGTGTCCATATATCCTCCGTAAAGAAAAGACTATTAATGACACTTACTTAAAATTTTGTCATAATTAAATAATTAATGACAATAAATAATTGTTAACAACCAACAGTTATTATTGAATCAATATATGGCTTGAAGATATCTTGTTAAGTCATGCAAATAGTGATAGCTTGTTATGGGCTAGTTTTTTGTAAGGGGCTTGGTCATGTAGATACCTTGAGGAATAATATGGCTTAAGCCAATGCAACCGCATCACATTGCATCCACCTTTTTATTTCTTTTATGTAGAATGAAGAATGATATCTTGTTACGTTAAATTGATCGTTTGAGTTGACATGTTAATGAAGTCTTAATACTATAATTAAAGATTAGGACATTATAAGCAAAATTCATAAAAGAATATGAGACAAAAAACCTAAACATAGGTTGTTATGTGACCTAAGACATAAAGAATACAGTAGAGCTTATACATTCCACGAACTCACTTAGGATTAAGTTAGCTATAGAGATGTAGGATAAGACGATGCTTAGCCTTCAAAAAGAACTTGTGAGAAAAGACAAAATATGTTTTCTGATTACTACTTGTGATGATGTTTCGTGGTTACTCATATCGTTGCATTGAAAGTGTTATTTTAAAAGAAATTGAATTGATTAGTAGTCTTGTGAGAAACGATACTTAAAATGCTAAGCTCCTAGATTACTATTCGTGATAATGTGTTTGCTAGCACCAGAGACCTAATTTACAAATTATTACTATATTACTCATACACATTTCGATCATCAATGACCCTCTAGTAATAACCAACCTCTAACAACTAACTCTAGCTGCCAACTTAGTCAATCAATTTTGTCCAACAACCAAATTCTAACTACTAGCTTTGGTCATCTGTCATATAGATTATATGCTAAAAAAATCAACTATTGGAAGTGTTATAATTAAATTATTAATTTGTAATTTTTAAAGTTTTATTAAATTATTAGTTTATAGTTTTTAATATTCGTCTTCAATAATAATTTGATATTAATAAAAACATTTTTATAATATCTTAAAATTTGCCATAAAGGATAATGAAAGTGCGGGTAGTGCATGCATGCACTACGGAAAGCAAAATATCATCCTCACTTTAGATGAGGAGAAGGTCAAATGTGAAGTGAAGAAGAAGATGTCATTTATTAGAGCACATTGATAAATTTTGTAAGAAAACTCCACGGTGAGGAGGAGCACACATGCTGTCAAGGAAAGGATAAAAATTTTGTGGCTACTTGTTTCTTATGAGTCACACAATAATGTGACAATGACTTTCTTGATAATGAGTGCACCAATTATCACATGACAATGACAAGGAGATAGATCAAGGACTTTGAGAAGTTATTCAATCCAAAAAGGTGGAAGATAAAAAGTTGTGAATATATAAAAGTGAAGGAAAAAAGCACCGTGTCTAATAAAGACTTATGCAAGAACCACATTGATATTGAACTGTTGTTTGTTCTCGAGATTGATGAACACTTATAAGTGTTGGTCGAAACAAGTAGAGAAGGAATTTAAAGTGTAAACTTAAAAGATGAAAAATGTTTCATTTTCAACTTTGGTGAGAATAAGTTATAGATTGATTGATCAAAATGTGTGTGAATGAACATGAAATTTAAAATAGTGTGAATCTAAGTATTGAAACTATCAATTTAATTTATGAATAATAAACTTAGGAGTATTCCATGTATCGTGTCTTAAAAAACTATATGTATTTCAATTTATATTATACTAACAATTCAAGTTATCATCTTACTAGTAAGTCTCAATTTGAATTTTATTAAAAAATTATAATATGTTTCTATTACAACAAAAATAGCTGTAAAATATTTAGGAGTTGTCACGAATAATTTTGTGAGAAGAAAAGATAAAATGTGCAGTCTTAATGTAAAATTTTAGTAAGTGGATGCAACAAAGAAGATAAAAATAAAAAATGACATGTTTGCTTAGGACATGTGTGCCAACAGGTTAACTTTTCTTGATATTAGCAATAAGCGCATCCAATGTATGTAAAAGTATCACATTTTTTACTTTAGTTTTAAATTAATATTTTATGTTTAGAGAAAAACTCCAATTAAAATAATAAATAAACAATATATAAATCGTTTGGAAGATTATAATAGATTATGATATGATAGTATGCGTTTTGAGGAAAATAATTATGATAAGTACTGTTATGATAATATGTGTTTGGGAGGAATAATTATGATAGTAATCTTATGATAGTATGCTTTTAGTAGAAGAATTATGATATATAGTGTTATAAGTTCTAAAACTATAACATAAGGTTAATGTTTTTGTGTTCTAAAACTATAATAATGTAATAATCAAAACAAAAACATATTTATAAGATAAAACATTAATGTTATGCCTAATAATTTGAAAAGGTATTGGTTTCGCTGCTCAGTGTTCGTGCAATTTTATCTTGGAGATCGGGTATCTGCAGAACTATTTGAATAATCAAGGACAGAACAATAAAACGTCTTGAAAAGAGTAAACTCCACGACTCAACCATTAATCAGCTTTTGTTTTGCAGAGTTCTACTATTGACAGTTCGATTGGATTAAAAGAGGAGGCATAAAACGTGGAGGCAAAGATTCTTCTATGATAGAACCTCTTATATATACTAATATAGATATAAATGTCAACTTTTGATTTTCTAGTTTTTCACTTTGACCAAATTCATAATGGTTGTTGTTGCATCATTCTTTTGTCTTTTTTTCTTTTAAGAAAGAAATAGTTACACTCATTCTCTATACATCTCCATCAATTAGAGATGTCCATAGTGTGGATGGAGCCGACATGGCCTCCTCCCTCCCTCCCTCATTTTCCACTTTTAACAGGGAATTCTCTCATCCTTGTGAATGGACAGATAATCGATATACTTTCATATTTAATATATGCTTTAATTGTTGTTTCTTAGATGAAAAATAATTATTTTCTTTTTTTACTATGTAATTGGAGTTGAGTAGATGGTGCAGCTCAAAGTTATATTCATACACAAGCATCTTTTTTTTTTCCTTCCACTTCTTTTATTTAATCTGTTTTTTTTTAAAATATAATGTTCAATAATAAACTAATATACAATATCATCTTCGTCCTCTGGAATATACTATGTTAATGCTTTTTGTTGTATCATTGTATATATCACTGTAATCCTTGGGTTTTAAAAAATAATGTCATTTTTAATGGTGGTGAATGGGAGTACTATCTAGTATCTATCGTGCAAAATGTAATGGTTAGAGGATCATTAACAACTTTAACTCAATTGGTATTTGTGTATTTTTAAAACTAAGAACTTAACCAAATCATTGAATAGACTGTATCAAAAAATTTACTTTATTGAGTTATTGAAAAAATAAAAAATAAAATTTTCTACTGCTCTTTTACTTTAGAAAGCAAAAGTTCTCCCAAGCTAAGCTTTGTAGAGACTGTGTTTGGTTTAACTTTTCAAATGCATAGTTTTTTAAAATAATTATTTTGAAACAGTCTGCAGTATTTAGACAACCACTAAAAATTTCTTTAAAAAAAGAGTTCATAAAATAAGTTTAGGTTAGAGAAGCTGTCATGCTTTGTCCACACGTGTCCTTAAGCTTGCTATGTGATACACAACAAGACTAAAATCTTTGAACTTAAACAATTATATGATTCAAAACCTAACATAAGCAGTGGAATAAAAATGACTTCTTATACTTTTATTCACTTAAACTCATGAGTTCTACAATCGCAATAATACAAATTTCTTTAATACATAAACTGTAATAACTTTAGAATGTCTAGTCGCTTCCAACTTTAACTACCTAGCTTGCTCGACCTTTAACCCAAACTTAGCATCTACATGTCTGATCCCTAAGGAAGGAAAAACTTAAAACATAAGTCAAATACTTAGTGAGTGATAGATTTAAAAACCTTTAGGGAACATAATACGTAAATCATTTTCATTTTCGTAAAACACAGGCACAATGCTTGATTTCATAAAACATAAACACACATTAGTCTTCCACTATTCCTTTCGTCAAGAACATGAATCACTCTCACGTATAGACTATTGTGATGACAACATCATCATCAGCATCTCCTGATATCTCACTGATTCACTTCTTATTGTTCATTCCACTAACACAATCGCATTGGTTAGTCTATCACCGCCATGTGGTCCACTCACCCCATGGTTTTCTTTGACTCATTATGTACACATAATAGTTAGGTCATATATAGGAATATGACTAATGGTTTACTATCAAGAGCATACAATACAATCAAACATATAGGATTCATCTTTAGAAACAATTCAAGCTTTCCTTAAGAAATCATTCTTCTCTTAACCTTTAAACAACATTACAAACATTAAGTATAAACTTTACTCATAAGATATTTCTTTAGAAGATCATCAATTCATAAACATTTATGTGTAAAACATCTTGACAAACCACATGAACTTTAGAAGGAAAGCTTTAAAATAATTTAATTTTAGAAAATCACTCACTATACTCAGTTTTCCTTTTTGCTTAGAATGCCTTGTAACCCTAATGCTTCTTCTCGACTGATGATCCTTTAGGAGCACAAAACTCAAATATTTTCTCTGAATCCCCTTCTTTCTTGACCTTTTCTCGTATTTTTATTAATCTCAAAATATATTAGTCATTCCTTGAGTTCTTATAACTCACCAGATCTTGCTTCCCAAAATTCTAAGTATTTCATGTCATGACACCTGAATTCTAATTCCACCGAACAGTTAAATTATAATGCTTTCAGTCAGGATAGGTATGAAATTACTGATTCAACCCTTTTTTGTCTTCAATCTGGGCCGACACAACCCCGAGATAGCCTCGAGATCCTTCAAACTTTCTTTTTTTACCTTCAATCTCGATCAGACTCGAGTTTGAGATTGTCCGAGAACTCTTTACATTTTTTTCTTTTCTTCAGATCTCGGCTAAACACAGTCCTGAGATCACTTTAGACTTGCTTCTCTTTGTCCAATCTTGGCCGAACAAGCACCGAGATTAACCTTCAGTCTTCAATCTTGTTTGGGATTCCAAATGACTACCTAGAGATTCATCTCTAAAACCCTTTCATTTTTTATCTTGGTCTGCTATAACCCCGAGATCAACCTTCTTTCTTTAAAATGCTTCTTCACAATCCCCTAAAAACATTTAACTCAAATTTTTTTTTACCAAAATGACCCTTCTATTAGACAGAGTCTCACAGAAACATTTAGAATCTACTTTTCTAAAAAGAAAAGTATGTTTTTGTGATTAATGACCTCTCCATAATTTTCATAATTCTTAAAATTTACAAACTTTCGATTCATCTATGTTACTTCCACTATGTTGTTGTGTGGCTGTTACCAATGATAACCTAGTTCGTTAAAACTCTCCAACAACATTCTCTAACAATCTCTTCACTAGCAATAATTTAGCGACAGCTACCTAATATGATCGATCATTATTTTAAATTGTTAGCTTATAATATATTAGAGTAGTTATTTACACAAACCTAACATTAATAAAAATATTTTTAGGATATAATAAACTAAACAAATTTATATATAAAAATATTTTGAGATATAGTTGACAAATATATTAGTGTCTTTATTTGAAGTATTTGTTTTCAATTGTATTTAAATAAAAATGAATTTTTAAAGTAAGCCGAATTCTAATAGCATAAAGAATACTTATAATCACATCACATGACATATACATATACGGATGAGACTCGTGAGAGATATTCCACAATTAAGTCTTACAAACATGATTTAAATTAAAATTTTAATGTGGTTGGTTATAGTTAATAATATTTTTACTAGTGAGTTTAAATCAGAAAGTTATTTGATGATTGCAATTACATCTAAAGAAATAAAAATAATAAGTGAAGAGATTGGTCAAATAATTCATATAAAAAGCGATTATCCTCGTGAATCATTCTCTCAAAGTTTCCGAATGAAAAAAAAAACTATCAAAGCTATCGGTGGAAAATTAATTTTATATTAATTGAATTGTTTGAAAAGTAATTTAACTTGTTTCCAAATCCAATCTTCTTTTCCTAGATACTTTAAAATCACATCGTAAGTTGGAATTAATTACATTTACTGTTTACTTATAAGATAGAGATGGCAGAGACTATCACTGTTTATTCTCCTTGATAAATTGTGAAACAAGAATTCAACTATTCGTTTTTTTTAGATTTTAGATTCTTCTTCTTTCTTTTTAATCTTTTAACTGTGGTGAAGTAGATGTCAATCTTTAATATAGTAATAAGCAGCACATTGAGTTTGGTTTGATGTATAACAACTAAACATTTAATTTATTAGGTTAGGAGGGGTCATAAAGAAAAGTTATTAAGTTTGGTCAGGACCAATTAGGATTTAGGGTTTAGGATAGTTATTTAATTATGTTTTTTTTATTATATGCCATAGAAAGAAATATAGAGGTCATGTTATTGTCAAAATAAATTTTAATTTTTTTTTTAAAAAAAGTCGTGTGATAAATGGACATACGGGGCTTTGGTGACACCCATAATTTTCAAACTTTGGTCCTACAAATTTTGTTTTTTATATATTCTTTTCTACACGTGTTAAAAATTAATGAGGTTAATATTTAGGTTTTTCATTTGTGATGAATATTATATTTATAATAAAATTTTATTAATAGATCAAGAAAAATTGAATAGGATAGTATTTTGAGAATATGATATAGCAAATATAGTACATTGTTTTAGAATTTTGCAAATATGGCAAAATATCACTTATAAAAATACTCTTCATATTAAATTTGTTATTTTTTTTAAACTATCATTCAATAACTTATTTCTTTTCCTCTTTTTAATTCTATACTCACTATTTATTTATTATCTCTCATTTTAAGGTCTTAATTATTTATTTCTTCTTGTACGAGAAAAAATATTTGTTCTTTCTGTCTTAATTTTGATTTTAGAATATCAATAATACAATAATTAAAATATAAAATATAATGGTTGTTGATCAAAGTAATTTAACTTCATTTGTGATTTTTTTTTACGCTTTTCGATGTGTATTTTAAGTTAAATCTGATTTCAAAGAAGAATCAGGTGTAATAAGGAGTATTATGTGTATCAAGATGGTTCAGATGTGTATCAAAAGGTATCGAGTGTATCAAAGAGTACCAGGTGCATCAAGTATATCTGTTGAATGTATCAAGTGTATCAAGAAGTATATTAGGTGTATCAAAGGGTATTAGGTGTATCAAACGTATATTAGTAACGATGACATTTGTGACATTTTATCTTTTCATGTGTGGGTTGGACTTTGTTTTTGTCATTTTTGCAAATAATAAAGTATGTGTACTATGGACTTAATTATTATAACTTGTTTTGCCATTTTTGTAAGTGTCCAATAGACCAATAGTAATGAGCTACAATCGCAAATGTATAGATTGTTAAATCATGTTTATTTAAAATTATGAATTTTGTTAGATTTACTATTATTGTTATAGGTATCTTTACCTCTAAAGATTAAACTATAATGTTCGACAACGGTAAATGTGTCAAATTTTATAGTTTTTCTCTAAAAGTTAACAATTGATCTACTTGTCAATCGACTTTTGTTTACAAATTTGATCGTGGATCTTATGTGTCAATGCAAATATAAAATGAGAGTAAACAACACCAAATGTAATCACATGGGGCCCACTTTTTAAATTATAGTTGATTCATTCACATAAGACTAGTGTAAACATAGCCTTAATCTAAGCAATAATTTAAAATTTATGATTTTTTTTTCTAATGTTAGCAATTTACGAAGATAAGTAACAACCATTAAATTTTAAAAAAAATGAAAAAGTATGATTAGAGGACGAGAAATTAAGTTTTTATTTACTTTTATAATAAATTTTTTAACATTTTCAAAAATATAGTAAAATGAACTAAAATATTTACAAAATATAGCAAAATTTTAAATTGTATAAATATAGACACTTATAGAAGTTTATTAATTTTTATCATTGATATCTAACTTTTTTATATATTTATAAATATTTTTTTTAAAAGGTCTTTTAAGTATGAAAATAGGAAGATTTGAACTTGGGACCTCTTGTCCTCGAAAACATACCGTACCAATGAGTTGAGTTCATGTTGGCAATAAATATCTTTAGTAGTTTTTTCATTTACAATTATGTAATTTAATTATATAAGTTTGAGATTGTTGTATGTATCTCTTAAAATAATTGAGATGGTTTTTTTTTTCTTTTGCAAGATGGGTTGTATTTAGTTTTTTTGTAAATAACTTAACTAAAGTTTGGTTACTAGTTTCCTTGTATATTGATTTTGGATATATAGTTTCTTTGTATAAAGTTACAAATTATATATATATATATATATAAAAAAGTTGATATTTATGTTTGTACACATTTGTATTTTGTGTCAAATTTGGCGTGAACATAGGTGTAAAACGATTGAATGAAATAAATAATTAATTATCCATTTCTATAAGCTTTTTCTTCTTTTTTTTATTTTTTTTTGGCATTTCACAAGTATCAAGAGATTTGTTTATTTGACATGAAATACTATCATCCATTGAACTTTAATGATTATAAATTAATGTGAAGGTAGGTAATTCAGTGATGCCTAGAAATTGTCGCATATAAGGTATTATTGACATTGTAAAGGTCACATTATTAAATTTTTTTTAGAGATTTTCAATATGAACATAAAAGTTTAATTGGCAAAAAAAAATATACACTTTTAAGTCATTTATTGACGATGATACATTGTCATAAAAAGTATTACCATTATATGTAATAAATGGTTGGCAACAATAAAAAGTCATGAATCCTCCAATAATAATGGTATATTTTAGTAAAACTCATGAAAACATATTTTTGTTATAATAAAGTAATAATATATAAAATTTAGAAAAGTAGTACGTAGGTATCGTTTTCCAAGAGACTATTTATAAAAAATTTAGGTTTAGATATAAGAAACTTTTCTCAAGTAACTAATAAAACAATCAGGAAGTTGATTTTTCAATTGAAAATATAAATAACAATGAAAACATGGGAATCTAATCAAGTTTCAACCCTACATATAAACTACTTAATGCATTACAACTACACTACACTATATATTATGAACTAAATTAACTTTCTATTGCCTTCTTTCCAAACACCCTTAAAAGTCTAAATAATTGGTCCTATATATATTTCTTTGGCCCTATTTATAATTTAGACAATTATCATGCAGACTTTTAGTCGTTTGTTGTATCTTATCTCTAAGGTTGTGTATCAGCTTTATTGGTATAGGTTCTTATATTCACATTTCTTTGTGAGTTCTGTGATACTAACCTATTCTTCTTAGCATTAAGATTCAACTTACTTGTGTTAAGAGTGTCAGTTCAAATCTAACTAGATAATTAAAGGCATAAATTTAACAAAGAAAATAAACATAAAGTAATGGATCACAATACTAACACACAATGTATTAAACTAGCTCATCATCTAGGGCATCAACAAAAATCGATTCCCATAAAGAAATTTTGCTCATTAATTATATAAAGGATTTATCAACATCATTAATAATGCATTCATTAGTATAGGAATGGAAATGATTGACTAGCTAGGTTAGTGAAACCAAAAGAAAAATAACAACCAAATTCCAAGAACATAGTCTTCAATCCTTATGTCAATATATCGACACTCCCTAAGGTACACTCTTCATTTAATTCAGTTTTTTCAGGGGAATCTTGGTTTCAACTCTCTCTCACCAACTGAAGTTATCATAAATGTCATAAGTATTTTAGAGTAAACTTTCATTCATGAAATCTAAATCGTTTCTCGATTATTTTGGAGTATGAATTCTATTCAAAAATCAATAATAGATGACTTATGGTACTATATATATATAGGCTTTAGTAATAAAGATTAGGGTACTGTATACCGACCATAATTATTAAGGAGTGGAATAGTTGTCAAAATTGGCTCAATATCGGTACAATTTGACACAATCTAGGACACGATGCGATTGATAGGAGCATAAAGTCCAAAATCCTAAAAAACATGAAATGGTTTATCTTAATTACTAAACCTGACTCTTTTATCCCAAAAAAAAAATTATATTAATTACACCCATTATCTCAAAGTAACAGCAGTCCCCACTTTTACTAACTAAATTATCACATTGAGCATATATTTTTCTCAATTAATACTTGAATCATACGAGAAATGATATTAAATACAAGGAAAATATACATCATACCAAAAAATGAATCAATGGTATGATTCAACATAAGCGTGAGTGTGGTGTCTAACCATACACACTTCGACGCTCAAGTCAATCTAGTGTTTCTAAGTAGCTAGACAGTAGAGAAAATAGTGAATATTCAAGCGTATTTGGATGTACTTTCAACTAGTGGCCTTGGTCATTTATATAACATGGTGATGTGTAACTGATGCTTTTGGATCATAATTGTGCCTCTTGAACTTCCACAACTATTGAGATGATAATCAATGGAGGGTTTCGCTACCATTATGACAGACCCATGAATGCTCCCAACAACTCCCTTTATGACATTTTTGTTGTTTGGAATCCAAACGATTTCACATTCAATGGCTCAGAGGTCTTCTTTCGTGAGTCATGAACTCTCCTTGGCACTCCGGAGTACTACTTTTTCTTGTGTGTGTCCTCTTTCTGATCTTAAGAAGTTAGGTTATCCCTGGTGGGTTCCCCTTTTGTGAGCTTCTCTTAGGAGACTAGACTCTCCTTAGTGGGTCTTCTCCTATGAGCTCCTCTTAGGAGGCTACACTTTTCTTGGTGGGTCCTCCTCCTGTGAACTCTTCTTAGGAGGCTAGGCTCTCCCTTGTGTGGGTCCTCCACCTATGAGCTCCTCTTAGAAAGCTAGACTCTCCTTTGTGGGTCCTCCTCCTATGGCTCTTCTAAGGAGGCTAGCTAGGTTCTCCCTATTGGGTCCTCCTTTTATGAGCTTATCAAACTAGACTCGCTCATGCTTATCTAATGGGTCCACTGAGCTCTTACTAGGCTCGCTTAGAATCAGTTTATGGGTCCACTAAGCTACCATTGAGCTTGCTTAGGTTCACCTCATGGGTCTACCAAGCTCTTACTAGGCTTGACTATTCTCGACCCATGAGTCTACCGAGCTCTCACTAGGCTTACTTAGGTTTACTTTATGAGTCCACTAAACTCTTACTAGGCTCGCTTAAGCTCACCTTTCATAAGACCACCAAGCTACCACTAAGCTCGTTTTAGGTTTACTTCATGAGTCCACACCGAGATCAAACTAGGCTCACTTCATGGGTTCCAACCTCATGGGTCCATTGCAAGCTCTCACTATACTCACTTAGACTCTCCCATAGGTTCTCTTTGAATAGGCTAAAAATTCACCCACAACATAATTAAATTCCCACAATAATTTTTAAACTTTTAAAAAAATGCAAACATATGTCTACCAATTTTGTATGGGTCTAGAGTCTAAAGTTTAGAATTTAGAGTATTGAATATAGGGTTCAAAACTTAAGGTTTAGGGTTTAATACAATTACATGCACTAACATTTATTTGAATTTGAAGTACACAAAATTGTCAAACTATACTATATATAAAAAGGTGGAAATGGAGAAATTTTTTAGCTCCATTTTACCCTTTCATTATATCACTTTTTAGTTTTGCTTTAGTGGCAATTTTGTCATTCATATAAATTTAATATTTGTATCATTTTTATTATAAATTTTAATGATAGTGGAAATGATTTTTTTAACTTTTCATCTCCTTATTATAACTTTTCTTAAAATAAAAAAAAAATCACTCCAATTAATTATGTCATTTAAGTTTATCCAAATTCATTCATATTCCCCTCTCTCACTTCATTTTCTATCTCCTAACTATTCACATTCCCTATCTCTTTCAACGTTTCAAATTCTTCCTTTTCAAATCTTGTTATAAATATCTTTTTTTTTCATTTATATTCACAAATCACAACAAAATGCTAAGGATGAAGAAGAAATCAAATCATGTTTTTTCTATTCTCTCTCTCTTTATTTTTCTTTTTTTTGTTGTCTATTTTTTTATATTGAAGTACGATTGTGTTTATTCCTCCATCTATAGGTTTCTTTTTAGTAAACAACATAAATTGGAAAAATTTGAACCACCAACGTCGTGGTTGACATATATATATGTAAATCATGTAATATTGAGACTCCTTTTTTAATGTAACCATGAGAATCTTGCTCGTGTTTTTTTCTTTCATTTAATTTTTTTATTAAAGTTATTTTATTAATGAAATGGTTGGTTGACTTATACTTTGATTTTGTTAAAATAATGTAAATATTATTGAAATTTATTAAGTATAAATAAAGGTAATAAAATGTGTAAAACAATAAATATTAAAGTCATTTCTTTAATTTTTTACCTATAAAATCATTAAAAAAAATTATGATTTTACCTTTATAATTTCA
>JBBPDI010000009.1:13955686-13967241 GCA_037974545.1 Cucumis variabilis | reverse complement strand
TTGAAGTAGCCAATTGACTTGATTGGTCAACAAACTACATTTCTAATCAGAATGCATCCTTAAAAAGGCCCAAACCATCCCCAGTATTACTTAAAAAGGGAAAGAAAAACTACCCTTCATTCTTTATTTCCCCCGGCTCTCAAAAATTTTCATTCTTCAAAAGAAATCCAAAAATGTCAATTACTTTGAAAACCCATATACCCCATTAATTCTCAAAGCTCCAAAAAAATAAGATTCGTCGCATCGAGAGACATCCCACATAAGAAAAACCGTGTACGTATACAAATGAATCATCCCTTTCAGGCATTTTATCAAATAGAAAGAGGGCATGATTATATGATCGGAGAAAGAAAGAGCATACCGGAGAGATGAAGAGGAGGATCGTGGTGGGTCTGATCAGAGCCTCGCTTGCGCTTCCCCATAGTAATTAAGATTGTTAATGAAGCGAAGAGAGTGATGATTGATATAGTTTGGAGGTTAAATTTAGGCGATGATGCTTTGAAATGGATTGAAAGAATGGTTTTTTTGTTTTGTTTCGGGCCTTTTGGGAGCAGAAACAGAAAGGCGGATTTGATACAATTGTAATTGCTGCGGATTTACGGTTCAAGAAAATGAGTAGAGAAGAGATGAACAATTGATTTGTTGTAAGTATGATTTATTCGACTTCTTCTAACCCTCTTCCTTCCATATTATTCCCTTTTCTTTTTTGACCGATGCCCTTCTAAAATCGAAATCCCAATTACGTTTGTCCTTCTTTTTCTTTATTTTTTCTTTAATTTATTTATTTTAATAAAAAACATTTTTCTCTTTCAATAAGACTAGTGGTTTCGACGAACATAGTGATTTTGAGCGACATCGTACATGTGGATACACAGCCTAATAGCCAAAGTTAACAAACACTATAGTCCAGAACATGTAACAATCATCTAAACAATCCATAATCATGTAATCATGTAATCTATAAAACATGTATAACCGTTACATAACATTAGCTAACAACCACAACAACTCATTAGGTACTTTACCCACCACCAATGCTCAATAAATACATGCCGACTCTTAAATTTAGGTTTGAAGTTCTAGTAGTAGAATCTCTTACCGAGAGATTAACTAAAAATTATTCCCTAGGTGACAATCAAAATTTTTCAATTGAAGAGTTCATAAATAGTAGCAAAATTTCAACAACTTTATTTAATAAAATTACAAAATGGCTATCATCCAAAAATTCTCCCAGATTAAGTTACCCTGAGGTTGAAACCAATTCAACATTGATAGAAAAATTCTATAAACTAAATCCTCCAAAATTAGTTAATCGAACATTCAAGCAAAATCTAACATTTTCAAGCCCAAAAATAATTTTATAAAAAAACACACACACACATCCAAAACTTACCAAAAAGGTGGCATAAAGAATAATAAAATCAGTTTGGCTTGGGAGGAAGAAGATGCATTGTGCTATACGCAACTCACAGCTTGAACGGAACGAGACACGACTTACAGCTCGATAGTCGGGGGCTCGGCTCATAGCTCAACAGATGGCAGCTCGGCGCACGGCTCGGTGAAAGGGATTCAGCTTGTGGCACAAGCGAAAAGTAGGGCAACTCACGACTCAATAGTAGGGGGCTCGGCTCCGTAAAAGGGGTGCGGTACACGGCTCGAGCAAAAGGTGATGCGGCTCACGACTCGACAGTAGGGGCGCGGCTGGCTTGGCAGTAGAGGGTGCAACTCACAACTCACAGTAGCGACACGCAGCTTGGCAATAGGGGCGCGACTCACGGCTCAATAGTAGAAGCAACAACTCATAGCTCTGCAATAGAGGGCACGACTCATAACTCAGCAGAAAGGGGTGCAGCGCGTAGCTTGACAGAAGGGATGCAACTCAAGCGAAAGGGGATAGGCTCACGGCTTGGAATACAGTTGGGATGAGCATGTGGACAGAATTGTGTATAAGTGAGGGCATATGGCAAAAATGTGAATGCATTTTCTCCCTAATAATGTTGTTTCTTCCGTATCTGAATAGAGAAATAAATAATTTAATAAAGCAAAGAGAATAAAAAAATACAAAGACTTTGTATTCAATTTCTATTTTTAAATGTCGGCTTTCAAATTTTCAATCGCATGAAAATTTATGTCCTAAAACTCATAGATTATAAATATAATTCATTGATCGTTATTAATAAATTGTTATTATTACAATAAATGTTATAGATTATATTATTAGTTTTGTCTTAATAACCCAAATTCAATAAAGTAACATCTTAAGTTGTTTGATGAGTCTTGAACAGTATGTAAAGACATACATGGATCAATATTCGAGATCAGCTTAAAGAGTCTATAGTATAGGAATAAGAGAGGGTACCTTTACTATGGATACGGCTCATTTTGTATTTGATACAAATGCAATGATCCAACGCATTCGTGTAAATGACATGCGAGTGAGGGTATCCTATGCAATGAGTTTGCATAAGACCGTACCATAAAATAGTAACCACTAGATGTAACTTCATTAAATAGTTAGTCTTAATCCTAATGAAATAGAAATCTAACTATTTAGCGGAGTTACATCTAGTGGTTACTATTTTGTGGTACAGTCTTATGTAAATTCATTGCATAGGATACTCTCACTCGAATGTCACTACATGAACACATTGGATCATTGCGTTTGTATCAAATACAAAGTGAGTCATATCCATAGTATTACTAGGATAAGGTACCCAACCTTATTCCTATACTATAAACCCTTTAAGTTGATCTCGAATATTGATCCATGTATATCTCTACATTGATTTAAATGAAAAATATAAATGGAAAAGATCATGGGTATAGTTTTGGAAAGAAGTCGTAAATGTCTCAAACTTTCCTTCTACGAAAATCGTGGTCTATTCCTTCCATTATATTCGCAAAAGTCACTGTTTCTATTAAGAAATTTGAGAGATTTTGGCGGTGAAGAAGAAGAAGTTGGACGGCCGAAAAATACAGTACTTTTCTTACAGAATCTGAGTATAAATTTCGATGTTAGAACTGTATATATGAACATTAGGTATATCGAGTATATTATAGATATTCGATTAATTAGTAAACTTAATAGGCAAACAAAAGATAATGAAGTTTTTGAATGTGATACATTTTAGGGTTTCTTGAGTTTCAAAGTAACAAAAATTCTTACATAGTGATACATTTTAAGGCGTAACGAAAAGTTACTCTGTTTTGATTTAACTTATATTGTGATTAACATATGTAACGAAAACCTACTCTGTTTTGATTTAACATGCATTTTTGTTTATATATGTCAAATGGTAGTTAATTTTGTAAAAAAAAAAATTATATGCAGTGTCGAAAATGTTTAAAAGAAGTGAAAGATTGCATGTCTTGGGTCGAGGAGTAGGAAGATTAAATCGAACGAACATAATTCAATCATTATTGATGATGTAGAGGTATATTTAATATGAATTGTTGTAAGATTTTACTGTATTGATGTTTCATATGTATGTTACTTGTTCCGTAGGTATATATAATAATTATATTATATTCATGTATATCATAAGATGAAAAGAGAACCAATTCTGAAGAGACTCATGAAGAAGAGCTATTGGAATACAAACCTATACAATATATGTTCCCAGGTGAGGATGACTATGATCTAACAGGACCAAATGGCACTCAAATAGTCCGGTATGATGAGAACTCAACTATGAAAAGAAACATGGTGCTGGAAACACCCGATCAGAAAATGCATGCACAAGCAAAAGAGGTCGGTTAATTTGTAGATATAAAAACAATCTAGTATATACGTTATAAACTCATATCATTTTGTTATGATATGAGGTATATTAATAAATGTATTGTCTAATTGGTATATTAAAAATGCACTTTATTTTATAGAAATCACAAGGATCAAAGACAACTGAAGTACATTCTGAATCAGATGAGGTATATTTTATTGAAAACAATATTATTTTAATTATTAGTTTTTGGTAATTAAAGGTATATTTAAAATGTATATTTGACATGATAATGTACCAATAATTAAAAGGAGGTTGTATATAGAAATGAAAAAGGGAAAAAGAAAAATAAATCAACCACAGTCAAAGAAGAGAAAATTATTCGTTGAAGAAAAAGTCAAAGATTAAAAAATGTAATAAAAAGGAATTAATGAGAGCGAAGAAAAGTGTAGAGAAGGTTGAAAAAATTGAACCAAAAAAAGTATGTTGTAAATATACTATTTTATACGTACACTGAGTTATATTTTGAATTATTAAATTGTATTGAACATTTATAATGTACATAGAAAGCAAAGTTGGAAAAGAGAAGTGCAGAAAAGAGGTCTGTAAATGATGATTTTAACGAGGTATTTGTGGGCATATATCATATATACTGCAAATGAGGATTTTAACATGTTATATATAATAAGGCAGCAATAATAACATGTATTATTATGAATGTTTGTAGGTTGTACCATTAATCCTGAAAAGGAATAAATGGTCTAGATAACAAAAACTTAGTATATATGCACATTTAGATGTAATTACGAACATAAAAAGAAAACTGAATAGGGAACAGTTAGACATGTTTAGGAGTTTACCCTTTGGTTCTTTCCTTGATTTAAAAAAAAAACAAATTTCAAAGTTAATTGTTATATCATATTATAAGACAACAATATACCTTGACAAAGGAAGATGATGTTTTGTTCAATTTTGAAGGTCATATAGCTAAGTTTGGTATCAGGGAATACGAAGCAATAACCGGATTGAATTGTGGACCATTACTACAGGTTAATGTGGACAAATTAAAGGAAAAATTCTTAGGAAAATACTTCAAAAATGAGGATAGTATCAAGGTCAAGGTTGACATACATTTTTTATGACTAAATAAAACTTAAAGATGAAGACAAAGTGAAGATGGTAAAAATATACTTCCTAGAAAATTTTCTACTAGAAAAACAATTAACAATTGGGGTACATATTGAGCACAAAAAATTGGTTGATGGTGAAAGCCAATTTGATGCTTACCCATGGGGCAAAATATGGTATCACGCTATGATAGATTCAGTCAAAAAGTCTATCAAAAACTCTTCAGCCCTAGCAATTAGAATTGTGGATTTACCTATTCACTTTTGGTTTAAGTGTATGAATGTATACCACTCTTGACTGGACCTTCAATGTTTTGTGCTAAGAGTTGATGATAGAAATTTGTGTATGCTAAACTGAGTTGTTGACAGCCACCCAGAGTGAAAGAACTTGGCTGAAAGGATATTTGACAATGATCAGATATTGTATTAAGACTATGTATCTTGTTCTTAATTTAAATTAACTATGTATATATCCAATATACCCAAATATACATTTTAAATTCCTGCAACAGTTTGAATTCAAGACTGTTTCATGATGAACATTTCATGGAAGGAAGCATGTTTCATGATACTAAAAAAAAGACATTTCAAAAAAGGAGAATGCTCTAAAGAACCTGAGGGTATTAACTCTCAGATTCCTGAGTATTTCCTAAAATTTCTAGAAATCATGATCGCAAACAATGAAGAATTAAACAATAAGTTGTACAAACTGATTGTAGAGTTGAAGGGATTAAAAAAAATTGATTGATAAGAGTAGTTCAACTATTAAAGAAGAAAATACGAAATATAGGGATGAGGAACGTGATGGAGGTAATGGTAAAAGAGATATTGGATTGGACGACGGAAAAGATGATAACATGAAAAATATTAATCAAGCTGGAGAAGAGGATAGAAATAAAAACAACAATAATGACAATGAAGCTGCAAAGGTGTGTTATCATTTAAACTATATGTAAAGTTCTTTATTTCATACACATGTGTGTGTGTGTATTATTGTGTATATATTCATGATTAAGAGGATGGAAAAAATGAGTGCTTGGATGACATGGTCTACAACACAGATTTACTTAAGGAAGTAAAACAAATAGAAAAAGAAGGAATAAGAATAAAGGTAAGTACTTTTGTTAAACCGTATATATATTAGTTATTTATGAATTAAAACATAGTAAAAAAAAACCTTGCATTTATGTTTAAAATATTTGATACAAACAAAGAAAGTGGAAAAAATACATAATCAGCAAAGAGGAGCTGGAAAAAAATAATATAATTAATGTATGTATAACATAAATGTTTTAAATATATAACATAATATATTTTATACATCATGATAAGATTCGCCTGAATAATCAGGCGAAAGAGAAATTTTTTGCTTACAAGCAAGCTGTGAGGAGAAGCCTAAAGAGAGAAAATCAACCATCAAAGATAATGAGGTCACCATTCACAACGAATTTTGGATTCACAGAGCCAGAAAAGGAAAAATTAGAGTTCAATAGTCAATCATTTGAAGGACCAAATTTCAAATTGTTATCATAAGAACTTTAGAAATTTTAAGTTGGATAGGATATATTTAATGTTAAGGTTAAATATATTCAATATACCCAAATATACATTTTCTGAAAATTTTATGTGTAATTTATGTTATGATGAATTGTTCTGTTGCTAGTTGTGGAAACACTGAAACTTTATATGCGTATATTTTTAATATGATACAGTATATTATACTATCGTGATCATTGTTCAAGAAATTTTATGAGATATTGGTTGAATTGAGATAAAATGTTCACTATGTATATTATAAGTATATTTGGAATAAGAAGGTGTACATTACATACATAAATGATTATGATCAATAATGTTGTGTTTCATGAGTATAAGTTTCAGTCACGGTGTGTATTTTAGAACTAAAAATTTATGGTAAATATATGTAATATATGACGTTAGTAAAAGGAATTAAATTTGATGATGTTATAGGAATGTTATTTATGTTAACAGAAACACAGATGATATATTTTTTGGTATTTGTATGAGAAATTGTATGAATGGAGAGGACATATTAAATTGCATGTTTATCAGTATATTTTTTATAATATGGTGTATATTAAAGATGTAAATTTCATATAGTAACATGAAACACAAACATAAATGATCATAAACAATGTTGTGATTTCGGAGTAATATTGTATTAAAGAACTAAAAGATTATGATAAATTTTTTACAAGAACATGGATGAGGCAACTTTATTGTGAGTATATTGAGACAATTTGATGATATATGTGTAATATATGTCATTAGTAAAATGATGATATTATAGTAGTACAGTAGATGGAAATTAATAGAAACATTTGAAAATAATTTAATTAAATTCAAAACTAAATTATGAATACACGAAATAAAATTTTGAAACAACATAATAATATTCTAATATAAAAAACAAGGATAAACGGGCTAGATAAGGAAAACTTGCATCGCTTTCTCTTATGGCGAAAACATCCACAACGGCCACATTTAACGCCTCTCTTGAACTTCATTTTAGAAGGCATTTTAATCTTCTTTGGTTTACCAATTGAACATTTTACATTCGGTAGAAGGATGACAATGGATGAAACATCATCAGGTACTTGTCATTGTCGATGATCACCTGAAAGGTTTATTAATCCTTTATAGATTGAACTCAATGTGATGTTCAAATAATAATGTGAAACATATGGCTTTCTTGACAGATGCTTCATGCTCAAAACAGCACATGCATAGGCACAAGGTATTTGTAATATTCCTACATGTACAAATCTTCGAATGCAAGTACACAACATATTGAGATGTGTCATGGATAACCTGGTATTTTATATTTTTGACTGGATGGACCTACATAAGTAATTAAATATAAAAATGAAAGAGGTATATAAATAATAAGACTATGTATATATAAATTTTCAACTATGTGTATAAATTAAATATACCTTCATAGATCGAATACTTTCAATTTGTTTCCTTAAAATACCTTCAATTGTTTTGTAAAATCTGTAACTTGATAGTCTATTTCATTTCTTCGCTCAAAAAATCATCTTTGCAACATCATTCAAAACCTCAAGCATGAAACATATTGGCAACTCCCTAGCGTTGATAATTGCATCATTCAAACTCTCAGATATGTTAGTAGTCGTGACATTATATCTACTAACTGGTGAGTATGTACGAGACCACCTAGAAAAACCAATCAATTGTAACCCTCACATATACCAGGTGTATTAGATTCCAACAAACACATTTGGTGTTCAAAGTTAACAACATAGAACATTGGAAAATACTACCTCTATTGCTTTGCATATACTTTTGTGTCGGTCATATATTATGACAATATCGTTTCTACCACCAATTATTCGCTTTAGTTGATTACAAAACCACGTCCAAGAGGAATCATTTTTAGGATTGACCACACACAAAGCTAGTGGTAATATTTTACCATTAGCATCAAAACTTGAAGTAGATAAAAGAGTATTACCCGTACTTAGTCTTCATGTTTGTTCCATTAATAGATATGACTGGACGAAAATGTTGCCAACTAGAATTAGAAGTAGATAATGTCATAAAGAAGTATAGAAATCTACCATCGACATCAACTTGGTATTTAACAATAGAACCTATGAACATGACAAATAATGAACATTAATGGTATGGATTCTTAATGAAAATAAATTACATATATCATGAGATATATTATCAATATACCCGAGTTATTATATTGCAACATGTAAGCAAATTTGGCTATCATCTAATAGGATTCTTTCAAAGAACCTCTAATCTCATCCAACTCGACCTCACGTACACGCCATCCTTTTTGGTAAGATATGCTTAAGTTATGTTCAACACGAACGTAATGAACTATATCTTTGGGAGTGAACAATTCAAAACTAGCTAAACTTATTTTGTTATTTATCAACTTCTTGATAACCGTAAAAGTAGCCTGTCTATGATCTGTTAGTGGAATATCTACTAAACATGTAAGTTTAGAATCAAACCTAGTAAGAACCCATAATATTCTATCACCATGAAAACAATATGAAGCATGCAATTACCATTTGCAATGATCAATTACGCACTCAAAATGAACACTTTCTTGTTTGATTTCACTCTAACGTATTGGAAATTGTCTCTAATAGCAATGACTTGAACGGACTGTTTCAACAAAGATTTGATTGAAAACATGTCGTGGATATTTAATGCAAAGTTGGAATCTATCTTAAACATATCTATATTTTCAAAAAAAATGACCCTCATCTAAATTGATTTCAGTTTGAAATGAACTTGAGGACGATGAATTCAAAAAAATTGCTAAAAGGCCAACGTAATGGACAATAAGAGTAATATGTTGTTCAATGTTTGATGTTATTATATGGTAAACCTATTTAACATTGTTGTCATTTCTTATAGTCAAATCATTCTTAAGACATTTTATAGGACGTAGGCAAAGGTATATATCAACATTGTTCATATCAATAAAACTACCTAACTTGGATCTAAGGACATTGTACAATTCTTTATAGCACATATGTTCATCAACTATTATTTTAGACACACTAAAACTAATGTAATTGTTAGATTTGTTGAAAAAACTATCGAAATAGACTACAATTCTAGTTATCCTAATAAAAAACATTAGAACTATATGTCACTATATATTAATTGTAAATAAGATGGGATATATATATGCTAAATCACATAACAAAACTATTATAACTTACGGATATATTAAAGTATATATTGATCATTTAAAATATATAAAATGATAATATGTATGTATGATATTCTCACTATATATCATTATATATGTGATATTGTTTATATGACATGGTATATATGTGTAAGCAATCTAATGAAATAAACAGTTGGCAATAAAAAAATTGTATATATGTGTAAGCAATATCTAGGTAAAATATGGTGTAATGGAATGCCAAATATTGCTAGGAATGAAGGAAGACAACTAATCGGATGTTTGAAGAAAATGATAGGACGAAATAAGGTGAAGATAAAATAGGAAATGGTGAAGAACGATCTTGAAGACATCAAAATTAATGGAAGAAAAGAAAGAAATTGAAGGAGGAAGAAGACAAAGTAGCCGCCGACGCTGGAATAAATTTCACATATTCAATACGTGGTGATGAAAATAACGATAAACAACTATATTAAATTATTAAATTATTCCATATTAGAAAAGATTTTATTTTATATTGAATTAATAAACTATTTCCAATTAATTATCATAATAAAGTTATCCATTAATTAATGTGATAAATAAGAAAGTTATCACTTACATAATAAATTGAATATAATGTAATTAAGGAAACAATTTGAATTTAATTTGGAATATCCTATATATTTAATAATATAGATAAGATTATAATTGTCCTAAAAATATAGGAAACTCTAATCAAGAAAATAAATATAAATTTAGGACATTTGTGAAATTTCATAGTATATTTAGGTCTTTTCTCTAAATATTTCTTCAATATTTTATAGTGTGTTTGAAGCCTATCACTTTCTTGAACCTTTGGATGCGGGCAACCTAAGAAATTTCATAAAATGTAACAAAAACCTAATTCTTCTTATATTTTGCAAAAACATAACAAATTTTACCTTGTTGGTAAGATATTTAAAGAATTGATAACGTCTGCTACTTTCATTATCTTCACCAATAATCATAATTCTTTGAGTTTCTCAACTTAGAGAATTAGATTAACCTGCTCCACCATAAAATGTAAGCCGAGTAAAATTAAATACCACCTTTCCAAGATTTTCCTTTTTTTTGTTACATGTCATAAATCTTGGCTATGCTTCAACTTCTACCTTTTGAATTCACCTACCTATTGACATAACTTCCATCTCACTCTTTGCATAGCACCCAACCCAGTGTTTGTGGACAAACTTGGTGGAATCACTAAACCTACATCCTTTATCATAATAAAGCAAATATACCATGAAGATGAATAGTGTTGTCATTCTTCATAAGAATAGATCACAATCATCTGTTGCGATATAGACAACATTAGCATCCAACTCAAAGCCTTTTGGGCGAAAATGCAATGTTTGAATAATTCATTTTCATGTTTCTAGACTATACACATTCTCAACGTCCCTTTCTCTGCATGAGCTCTTTCTTCTTATTCCAATTGTTATCTACCAGTACTGAAATCTTCATTTGACGTATGTCTTTCAATCTTTCAATCTTCTTTTCTTTGACAATTTTTACTAGTGTTCCTAACAAAATATTAAAGTTTTCTTCTCATACGTGAAGACTAACTTCGTGTGGGGTTATAAGAAGGAGGAAGTGACAAAAATATGAGTACCTTATCTTCATAATTGATCTTCACAATGATGATCTCCAACTCAAAAGCAATACCATTAAGAATACCCAAATGATGTTACATTTTCATTCCTTCCACTGTCCGAAACATGGAAAACCACTCCTTCAAGTACAGTTGATTTGGGATGTAATTTGCCTGATGCATTGTTTTAAGCTTCTGCTACAAATCTTTGACCATTAAATTTCCATGCACATTCGCTAGACTATTACTAGTCAAATGTAACCTGATTACATAGACCTCAAATTCATATCCTCATCACTCATGTTGGACTTTTGAGAACCTTTACTGGAATTGTTGTTGGACTCCCCTAAACCAGTATCATTGTTTTAACTCCCAAAAGTACCAAT
>JBBPDI010000009.1:13935453-13946997 GCA_037974545.1 Cucumis variabilis | reverse complement strand
GTAGAGATATATATATATATATATATATATATATATATATATACATAATATTTCTATTTCAATCTTTTTTAAAGATTGAACGTAATAAAACAAAAAATTCAAATAGTTATGTTTTCTTTGAAAAAAAAAAGTTTCAAATTCGACCTACTTTAATACTAAACTCATTAGTATTTAATCTAATCTTCTTAACGATTGAGTCGTTCTTGATCGAAACTTATTATCAATATAATAAAAATATTAAAAATATTTATAAATATAATAAAATTTTACTAATAGTCTATATCTATTGGTTTGTAACACTGAAATGGTATATAAAAATTAAAATTATCAACAACAACTAACCTTGTCATTCAAAACAATCTCATAATTTTGTTGTTTAATTTATAACTAATAAAAAAAAGAGACTAACTATGTTTCATTATTCACTAAACTTCAGATTATGATAAACTCTAAAAAAATATAAAATAAATAATTGGATTGAGATCGTACGTGGAGACGTTTGTTCAGTCTGCAGCTTTGACCTATTCAACCAAATTAGAATATAAATATCTATGGTGTATTTGTTGACTTCTTATCTCTTCATTGTTAATTTTCAATTATTCTAAACTTACACGCAACAAATATTAATTTGTGAGATGTGATTTTTTCATCTCAAGATATTTTATATATTTTAATGTAAAATACTAATTTGGCCTACATAAATTTAATAAATTGCTAAAATGTATTAATTGTACACACAGATTAAATTTATGGATTAGATTATAAAACTAACTTTAAAAAGAGTGTAAAACCAAAATATGGTATTGAGGTTTGTTGTTTATTTGAAAAAGGAAAATTGGTGGGGGTTGTTGTATTCCACTTTATTGTTGGGTCTGATTAAATGAAAAGGATTTAGGGTATGTGAATTATTTTGTTAATACATCGTTTTCTAGGTGTGCATAATTGAATATCACGTGTTAACTTCTTCCCTCCCTCAAATCTAACATTATTATTTTATTCCAACTTCATTACTTATATCAAATAATCACATCTTAATTAACACCAACCTCAAATTAAACTCAAACTTAATTATTTTTAAAAATAAGACTACCATGTATTATATTTTATTTACTTAAAACATCCTCGCCCTAGTTAGGAGGAATTATAATCACTTTATTTATTTTCAAAATTACACTCACACATGCATTTAATCATTTAAAAAAATAAATTTGGTGATAAATTACATTTAGAAATTAATAATTATATGTTATCAAAAGTGAATTTAACTATCTTAAAATTACTGACACTAATTTAAAATTATCAAATTCACTCTTCATTTAACTATATTTATTTATTTTTATTTTCTATTAATCAATACTTGGAGTAAATCTTACTTTTTATTATTATTTTTTTTAATTGGTCGAGTAAATGTTACTTATTGTCACATAATTGTTAATTGGATAAACCCCACGTTAATTTCTCTTATTTCACCTCTAAAAGTCTAAAGAAAAGGGGTATCATTACAATAATAATGACGTGATATTGAAGGGAATATAAATTTAAGCAATAATGCATTAATTAGCATATGCTGATTAATTAAGTTAAATTTGGATATCATTTTAATTAGAGAATATAAATAAATTTAGAAAATTAGTTTTCTTTTGCTCAAATTCATTCGCACATTTTTTACTTTATTCTTGTAAATAATTTCTTTAGAGGTATTGAAATTTAAATACATTACGTTTTCCTATGGAAAAGAAAAGGTTTGTTTAGTTTTTGTCTTGGTTTGGGCATAATATATATAATTTTATCTAACTTTTGAGATTAGAGTCCATAATTTGTTTCGTGGGTGGTTTAGATAGCAGAGAATCTTTCTGAATTATATTTCGTCGACATTTTGAACTAAGAAAATGAGGAATATTAATTTTTTATTTCAAATTGTAGTTTCAAAAGCAAATCGTCTTTTAGTGACATGAAGCGTTATACGACCTATTTGTTTGGTGCATGGAGTGTTATATGACCTATTTGGACCTTGACAAGAGAATAGTTTGGGTTAAAAACCCAAACTACCTCCTCAGTCAAGGTCAAGCCTACTGCAAATTTAATGAATTGGGCATGTCCATTTGACTTAAGAGATAATCTAATTTGACTCAAAAACTCTAATAAGAGTAGTCTGGGTCAGGATCTCAATACAAATATATCATTATGACCTTAGAGGAAGTAAATTATTATGATAATACTTGTAGTCTTTACTTGCTACATATATACACTTTCTAACTTAACTATAGCAATCACACTAACGTATAAATCTTTTGATTTTGCACGTCACGTTTTTTTCTAAACTACAAACTTATTGTTGTTACAACATAAAATTAAGTTAGGTATGTTTTCCCCAAATTTTGGCATCAAAATCCAACATGCTAAAATTATTTCATATTTTTTTTTTTTTTAAAATATCATTCTAGTCTCTGTATAGTTTAAAATATGTTCAATTTTAGTTTACGTATTTTTTTTATTTTTTTTTGTAAATTCTTAAATTTAGTTTCTACTGTTGTTTTCTATTAAAAAAAATAAGGCATTTTCACTGTGAATTTTGAAAACTATCTTTACATATTGTATTTACTTACACTAAAATTATTTTTACTATTTAATCAACCAATTTTGATAAATACTTAATTTAAGATTTATATTTAAAATATCGAGACTAAAATTCAACTTTGAAATATAGTGACCACGTTAATTTTCTTTTACATAAAATTTTTTCAAATACTTTGGTATGTGACCAAAATTGAACTTTAAAATATAGAGATGATTTACAATTTTTTTTATATATTTCAAGATTTGAATAACTTTTCTTGTCTCCAGAATGTTTATTTTTACTGTACAATTTTATTAAAATTTTCCAAACTCTATTTTCTAAAATAGTTGCAATCTTATTTTAAAAGAAAAAAAAATTATTCTTTAACTAGAACTAATTTTTAAATTTTATTCTATCTTCAAAGTTTTATTTCTCATAAAATTCCGTTATTTTTCCTTAAATTTTAGATTAAATTATTTTTTAAAAGACGTTAAACAACCTATTGCGTTTTGTATAACTAGCATCTCATCGTTTCAAAGTTTTAGAATAAAAAATGAAATTCTTATCCATAGAAAGAGATTGTATGTAGGAATAGTTTATTCTCAAGCAAAGTGTAATTAAGTGAAAATAAACATGAATTTTGTTGTCGATCGATTGATTTTCATTTATAAAATTAAAGTTTCAATCCAACGACTATTAATACTATAAGAACATGTTTAATGAGAGGCAACATGAGTATTGCTCAAACTTGTGTGAAATATTTTTGATTTGAAGAGTAGATTAGGCTCGAATCCTATTGATGAATTTAAAAACATGTTTAATGAAATTAAGAATATAATAAAAACAATAGAGGTCATTGAATTCAAAATGTAGCGTTACAAAACTTTGCATTCACATTTTGGAATATAATAAATATACGACCAAATTTACATTTTGGAATATAATAAATATACGACCAATCAATATATTCAATAAATTCAATCAACACATGTTTTTAAATACAATAAGAATGAACCAACTTACTTTTCAATACAATTGTAAATATAATAAAAATAAATCCTAAACCTAGAGTTGAAATTAAAGTTATCTTTGTTAAAATAAAAAACAATTTAAAAATGAATAGTAATTTTTTTGTTCTCTAAATTTTAAATAATTTAGTATTTTAACTTTAATAGATAATAATTCAATTAGGGTATATTTTAGTATAATGATTTTAATCTTTACATAAAAATTCTTATCGAACTTAATAGTCCAATTTTATTAATTAACTCTAATTTTTATAACTTATAAACAATATGTGGGTCCTAATTAATCCATTTTTTCATTTTGAACATTTTTTTTTATAAAAACTACTTAAAATAAAAAGAAAAAAGAAAACACTTGTGTGTTTGGGTACACTTCTTGGAAAGTGTTTTTATATACGAATGTGTTTGATTTGCTAATTGCTAAAAATAATTATTAATGTTAAAATGGTCATTTTAGTCTATATATTTTGAAATTTGTTCAATTTTAATCCAAATATATTTTCAATGGTCTAATTATATTTCTTTTTGTAGTACAACAATAGCAGATAGATTGAACTTTCAATCTCTAAAGACGAAAAACATGTTAATACCACAAAGTCAAATTCACTTTGTCGTCTGATAATTTTAGTACTTGCATCTTCAATAACCTTTACATTTGGTCTCCCAAATTCGGTTTATTTTTCATTCTCAAATTTTTTTTTGTTATGTATAGTATTTTTACTATAAGTTTTGAAAATGTATTCACAAAATTATATTTTATACCATGAAAATTAATATTATTATTTAATCAATTTTGGTGAAAAACTTATTTTAAGAAATAAAATTTAAAATTATTAAAAATATAGATACTATAATTAAACATTTAAAAGTATAGAGACTAAAACTAAACAAACTTTAAACAACGAAAATTTAAATGATAATTACCTTATTAGGAGTTAGTCCTTTGATACGAGGAGTTAGGTGGAAATGACGTGAAGAAATTTTGTGTTGATTAAAATTGTTTTGTGTTGATTATGGAATCAAACGTAAAGTGGACAAAAGATAGTAAGAGAAGAATGAAAAGTGGAGTAAAGAAAAGTTGGAGTAGTCGACCTCAATCTCTGTCAAGGTCGAGTCCCGTGATCTCCAAAGGCCAAAGGCCCATCATAAACGAGACCTAAAAAAAATGAAACCCTAACATGTGTGGTAAAGATGCTCAAGTAACACATAACTTACACAACTAAAATTCTAATCAGATATGAGTTATAACACATAACTTCGTATAAGTTAAGTAAAACTTGTATAATTCTCACACTGACTTGTAAGTATGGAAGAAAATCCTCTTCCTCAAATAATAAATTTACCTTCACAAATTGGAAATGAAGGGAAAATAAATGAATAGACAATACACAAAGAAAGAAAAGTAGAAAATTGATATGATAGATAAAGAGAACAGAAGGATGCAAGTTGAAGAAAAGGTATCCTCGAACCGCATGAAGGGATGGGATCCCTTATCTTTTGGGGCACATTAACATTTTGAATACTCCAAAATGCCTTTAACCCATTGGGAATTTACTCTTTTATCCCTTATATGTTCTACCTACCTCCAATTGCCTTCTTCGCCTAAATAAAATATTTTACCCTTTTAGGGAATTTTATGTATGCCAAATTGGCATGGGCCCCACTTTCTCGTAAAACAAAAAAATTATGTAAATCACTCACTATACTTATTCCATTCATTCATTCAATATCAACACCGTTGTAGGAATATTTCTTCCTCTTTTCTCTTATTATATGCTTCTCTCTCATGTATTTTCCTTTCTAATATTTATTTTCATTCTTCCACTCTTTTTTATATATGATTTATCTAATTCCATAATGCACTTTTTATAAAAAAAAAAATGTTTTTTCATTAAAATTAGTTTAAATTTCAAGATAGCTCCACAAAAATATTAAGTAAAGTGTGATAAAGTATTGTTTATGTTATATCTCGAAACATTTTACTGTATTTATAAAAAAAATTAAATAATTATCTAGATTTTAGTGTTATTATTAAAAATAAAGTTCAACTTTTAAAAACTAGTGGTAGTTAGTTGGTGAAAATTATAATGGATACTTTTTTCAAAATAAAAAACAAACATAAAATTTAAAAACTAGATGGGTGAGAAGTTTGATATGCAAGTTAAAAGTTTTGATTGCAGTGTCCATCGCCTCTAAATTGAATTGGTATCAGTTTTGTTCCCTTTACTATCCATCCACCAATAGGTTCTATATTTTGGTCGTATATGAATTCTCTTATTTTTTTTATTTAACTAACTATTTTCAAAGTAATATTGTAGTTTCTATTAAAATTATTCAATTAGATTCTCCAAAAACATCTTTATGGTATTAGACATGTACACATTTTATAAGAGATATATTACTTTATACAAATAGTTATTAAAAATAATAACTAGAGTCTAATTAAACAACAACCAAAATTCTATTAACTAATTACGACAATTTTAACCAAATATTTATAATGTTTTTTTTTTTTTGAAATTTTTAAAAATAGCAAATTTTACAAAATATTTACTAACTTATAGCAAATTATATAATACTACCAATGATAGAATTCAAAATAAATTTTGTTTAATTTATAGCGTGTAAATATTTTAATTTATTTTACTATTTTTGAAAGTGTCTTTTTTTATATATTTTTTCTGTATTTTTATAAAATTGAGATGTGAAGATTTTTATCAATATTGATATTTTGAATCTTATTTTACGTTGCAAACATGGTTAATTAAGTATTTATTAAAGGAAGTTAGGAAAATTACAGGTGACGTAACAAAAAAAGAAAGTTGATTTTCTTTCCCTACCTCTTAAAACTTAATGGATGAAAATGTTTAAAATATTAGCGGCATGCATTGTCTAAGATATTTGAACTTTGAAGTAAATATATAATTACTTTTGGCAATGTTTGGTATTTATAATTAGACCCATTCATAATTGTTTCGTTATTCTATTTTTAGCTTATTTAAATTAAATTTTTATATTTTCTTTCCATTTTCTTGTTGTAAACGTTTGTTAAGTGAGGAAAATTGAATTTTTGGTCAAATTTTAAATTGATTTATTATAACTTACGATCATTTTAGAAATAATAACTAAGAATATAACATTTGAATAAAATTACAAATATTGTAAAACTATCGCTATAAACTTGTATCGTTGATAGATTCATATGGTTTATCAGTAATAGATCAATATTTACAACATGATCTATCGGTGATAGACTTCTATCATTGATAAAATTTGACAAATTTTGCTATATTTGCAAATTTCTTAAAATGTTGCTATATACTTAATTATTTTGAATCTAATTGGTAAATTTGTAACTATCCATTCAAAATTTTTAAAAAAAATTACCTTTTTAGTACATAGATTTTGATGAATATGTGTGTTTGGTTCTTGAGTCTTAAAAATAGACATTTTTAGTACTTAGGTTTATAAAAATAGACTCATTTGGTTCTCAATTTTCAAAATATACCTTTTTAGTTTTTGGTTTTAAAAAATAACTTTAAAAACCCACTCAAATAATTTAATACTTTTATTTTAAATAATTATGTGTTATTTTAAATTAGAAGGATAACTTCCAAAAATCATATACTCTAACACTATTTTTTAATTTAAATATGATATAGAGAATTTTTTTAAAAAATATTTTAAGAAATTAAAGAAAAAATATGTTTAATTTTAGAAACTAAATAACTATCGAACTAGATCTACATAGTTCGAAAATCAAAATAACCTAAACATAAAAATTTTAAACAGTAGAATACAATTTGGAAGATATATATATATTTATAAATCTACTCACATGTTCAAAATAAATATATGATTCAAGTCCAATAATTAAAATTATTGTATGAAAGAAAGAAAAAAGGTGTCACTGCCACACATATAATTATCACATGAAATCCAACTCTATTATACATGAATAAAGGTTAATCGTCATATCTCAATCATTCTATTATCAATTTGATCTATGCATTTAACATTACTAATGTCTCTTTAATTACATTCTAAATATGACAATATGTATGCTTAGATGTCTTTTGTTTTCTTTTCCCATATATGACTTAATCAAACGATATTTTTAATTAATAACTAATCATAGTAAAGAGGGCATGAAAACCACTATTAATTAATGGTTGAAGAAACTATCAGTAAGATCTATGTTTAATTACCCTCTAAAAGTTTATTAACTTATTTCAAAAGAAAATAGGTCGTCTATTGAATAATTAAAATAATTTACCATACACTAATGTAATATTTGTTATAAACAGTTTGATGCTTAAGTTAGTTTTATGCAAACTTTTGAGGAATAAAATGAACTTATCTAATATAGAGTTATCATATTCTATATATAATAAAGTTAAACCTAGGTTTCTTCAATTTCTCGATGAAATAAACTCGTAAAGATTGAATTCAACTTACACAAGAATAGGCGAAGGCAAGTGTTTGAATCATTTTGTCCGCTTAGTTAAATTTGTTGACCTTGAGTTTAACCTTCAAAGTTGAGGTTGGCCTTTTAGGTCAAATCACCCACTTTCTAGTTATGCTCTCGTGAGCGTGTTTTCTACCCGTTTTATGTATGTTTGTGTGATTAGGTATCTTTCTTGGTTTTATTCTTAGACTTTGACTTCCTTGATCTTTTTCTCATGTCTAAAACTTAAAAACCAAGTCATATTTTGAAGAGAGAAAAAAGTAATTTTTAAAAACTTTATTTTCTTTAGAAACTTGGTAAAAAGAAAGTCAACTATTTTACCGAGGAAGTTAAGTTGAAAGTTGAAGACCATTGCAGAAAAAGAAAAGAGAGAAAAATATGTTTAATTTTTAAAAAGTAAAAAGTAAATGATTATCCAACAACATCTAAATTTAAGATTTGTAGAAAATATAAAGACTAAAAGTAAAATCATAAAAAATGAGTGTTTGAAACTTCAACTTGAAGTATATTTGAGTAGGTTCTAATAACTCACCTATGTTTGTCGCATGTGAAAAAATAATGAGTCTAGACTTATTTTGACTCATGTTTTGCTCCAAGAATTATTCATAACTTAATTGGTTAAAATAATAATTTCTCTCCAACGTTTTCAATAACTCTACCCATTAATGATCAATTTCAAAAACTAGTTCTTGCAACTAACCACCTTTTTGCTAACTAACTCTAGCGAAAATAACCTCGAGCCAAAACTTCAACGATGACTATCTCACAATTACCAACTCTGACAACCATTTTGATGACCAACTCAAGCGAATATCACTTTGAACTTCCAATCTCAAAGACGACCACCCCTATTGACAAAGCTCTGATAACTTACTCTAACAACCAACAACCTGTTCTAGTATACATAACCAACCTAAGAATTAATGGTATTGTAACCAACTATTTGGAGCAAATAACAAGAAAAATAAGCTACAAATAACATTTGAATAACATTGTATTCGTTCATATTATTTAAAATACATGTTAACAATTATGTGATCAGTTAGAAAATTTTACAACCAAAATTTTATAAATTTTCAAGTTTTCAAATTAAAAAATTTAATAATAATATGAATTCAAGTATCTTCAAACTTTGTCACTTTATTACAAATATATAGTTTAATTAGTTAAAGTATAAACAAAACAAGTTAAATTAATAATGAAAGTTGTTGAATAAAAAATGTTATATTCAAATCACATTGCTTGTACATAAAAATAAAAATAATAATAGAAAACAAAACTTATCCTGGACTTTGAATCAATTATACCTCAAAGGCACAAACTAATGTAATTTACCATTCACAAAATATCATAATCTTTTTTAGAGACACAATGCCGTAAATTATAATAATAAAATGAGAATATGATTTCTATATTTAAATTATTAAACTGTAAAATAAAATAATAACTCTTAAAATATAAAGTATTGATTTTTAATTAAAAACTATATGGTAAATTAATGTTTTATTGGACAACTTATAAAGTCACTTTGCATTCAAGATTTGAATGATCACCATTTCGACGCAATTGAATTCTACTCTACTTTCTCAACTCCTAAGTTAGATGTAATTTCATTCACATAAAAACTTTTAATTTTTAAGTGCCTCAAGTTTGTAATATTTTGTGATTTATTGGTGTATGGCATTTGGAGTAGCCTGCAACTCTTGATGCAGGTCATTAGAGACTGTCTCTCAACAACCAGGGGCGAATCTATTAAGAGGTCAGAGGGGGCACGTGCCCCCCTCACATTCTCGGGTTTTGTATTTTAATATTAATTCTGAAGTGTTAAATTATAATATATATTAAATAATGCTTACTTTTATCATATTTTGTCTTTGGTATAGTAATTGTGCCCCTCATTTGAAACCCTTAGGTCATGGTTTCAAGTCATATGATTTATGGATACGTCTCCGTTAACAACTTTTTTACTTGTTAGGAGATCCTCGTTTTCTCCTCTTCCTCGCAATTTTTTTAGGCTTTATGATTCATTGTTCAAATATTTATATGTAATTTTGTAGAGTTTATTCTATATATGTGTTGTATTTATTTTATTTTTATAGTTACCTTTGTTAACACTAATACGTCAATTATATATATTTTTTATTCTACTCAATATTATTCTAATTTGCTTCCAGATATCAACTTGAAAACATACAAAGAATAGGACAAACGAGGATAGAAATGTGAGAGATTTGAGTTTTTTAGAAAAAAATAACAAAATTAATTTTTAATTTAAATTTATTTGATTCAAAGAAAAAAATAAAGATCGATAGAATCCATTAGTAAGATTTCTAAATTATTTATCAATTTCAAATCATAGCAACCCTTAAATTTGAGAGAAAAAAATAAAAATAAAAAATAAATTTAAGGAGTAAAATAGGGAAAGATGGAAGACGAAAATATGATCTAGATGTGTAGACTAAAGTATCAAATTTGGAGGTGAATAAATGAATAGGTTTGTTGTTCTTGGAAGGGGTTATTAATACGAGGAGGACCCACAGAGGCCAGCTGTAGAATGTAGATGGAAGAGGAGGAGGTGCCAGCGTGGCAGTAAGCCGAGCGCCACCGACGTTAAAACTGGGTCCCAATGACCATTAATGTTACAGCTCAACCTTTCACCATTTTTATTTTTTTTAATATCCGATTCTTTATTATTATATTATTATTAAATTAATGTTGAAATATCTTCCCATTTAATTAGAATAACGAAAATACGTTTGGATTGTGGATCCTCTCACACGTGGACCTACAAGTGGGTATATGGATTTTTGTGGCAAACACGTGTGAGTTTTTATTTGAGTTTTTTTGTTTCAACCTTTCCATTGGAAACCAATATCTAATATATACACACACATACACAGTAGTATCAAATTATATTATTTATGTTGGTTACCATTCGAAATTCTACTATTTAATTCATTTCACCCTTGTGACAATTGTTTTTAAAAGGTTTAGATTTTGTAGGTCTTTTTTACTAAATAAATATCAAAATTTATCCAACTGATATTATGGGATGAGAGATTGAACTTTTGATATTGAAATAGACTATAAATATACTATTTTATGCTAGTTAAGTTATACTATTTTCGATAATCATAATAATTTGTTTAGTTGATTTTATGTACTAAATTTAAAGTGATATAATTAAATAATTAAAATGTCTTTGACATTTAAACAGATCTGAAAATTGAAAGATAGTATAGATTTAGTGGATGTATATATTGTTAAAAGGTAAGAGAGTAAGAATATAAGAAAATCCTAAACTATTATTATTAGTTGTGCATATATATACATAATAGAAAGGAGAAAAAAAGAAAAGAAAAGAAAAGGACAGTATAAAAGGAAGAAAAGAGGAATTATATATGAGGAAGAGAAAAGAAAAAAGGGAGAAAGACAAAAGAGAGAATCCTATGATTGTAATGTTTTTGTGGGGGGGGGGGGGGGGGGGGGAAAAA
>JBBPDI010000009.1:13905148-13935353 GCA_037974545.1 Cucumis variabilis | reverse complement strand
ATAATTCTGGCCATTCAGCTTCGTTCCTGTGAGAGATGTAGTACTATTTCCCAAAGACACATAATTCGTAGATTGAGGGGTTACCTGATTTGTAGGAAAAAGGGCTAAATTTGAAGAGATGTCAGACAATCCTGATTGATTAGTCCCACCTGAGGTTCCAAGAGCAGTAGCAAATTGGGCTTGAAGTAAATTCAATTGTTGTTGTAGCGAAGATAATTGATGGTGCGAATGGGGTTTGAAAGAATCAGTATCCTGATTTTCACCCTTCCTAATTTCAAAAGAATCACCAATTTCGACTCCAGACAAATTGGGAAATTGACCTACAGGTGGAATAATACCCGATAGCATCATGGATGGCTGATCGGCGGGGCTTCCATTCCAAATCCAGCAGCGGCGGTGGCTCGGGCATCGGCACTGAGCGGCGGCTGGGCAGACAGGTGAGGCAGACGAGTGGTTGATCGAACGGCCGGCTGGGATGGGTTCCAGCGGCGACGGGCGCAAGGGGCGCAGCGGACTGCCCTGCACTTTCCGTCTCTGGCGGCTGCTGTCCAAGCCCCTCGACAGTGGCGGCGGCTGTTCGACGGAACCAGCCACGGAGGGCCTGATTGACAGAGGCTTGAACGGCTACATCAAGGGCTGTTTTGGCCTCGGTAACGTCCTCCAGTTGGTTGACGAGATCATCTTCCTCGTGCTCTGATACCATGAAAAAAAGAGAAGGGAAACGACACAAAGGTTTTACGTGGAAACCCTAGAACAGGGAGAAAAACTACAGAATGTTCTTTTCATACACACTTACTTTTACAATGAGAGAAAGAGAGGAATAAATAGGGAGAATTAGGGTTACATGGGAAAAAAAACAAAAAATACATAAATACCCTTAATGAGGAAAAAATCCTAATTTTATTATTTTCAACACCCTTCATGGTCTTGTTTGTATCAACATATATCCTTGACTTGAACTAGCCACAGGTCATAGTTAATTCTAATTGCAGCATGTTTCCCTACATGAAATTTTGAAATCATAAGACTTTACATATCTGCTTTATTCCTAGTAAATCTGCAAATAGTGAACAACGCATACCCTTCACACTACCTAAAGTTTAAAATGATGAAAAAAAAAAAACTAGATCACCATATCCTACTTTTAAGATTTAAGTTTGTTTCAAGACTTTTGGTTTATTTTTAAATATAATTTAGTTGCCTAGATATAGTAAATCATAAAAAAAATTATTTTAAATAACAAAATTACTAAAAAAAATTATCAAGTATAACAAAATTTTATCAATGATAGACTTCTATTGACAATGTCAATGTTTATAGTGTTTATCGATATTCATGATTGATAGAATCTAAAATGTCGATATGATTTTATTCATAAATTGGTTTGTTTTGCTATATTATAAAATGTTCTTAAATCGTGATGGTTTTAAATCTATTTTTTTCTTAAAAGAAGATTGTTCCAAAGTGTTTGTTGTATTTATCTATTTATTGTAACACTTTATAAAGGAGCAACTTGAGGAGTAGCTAAATTTCAATTCCCATTTTAAAAATAAACAAAAAAATGGGAGTCTTATCTTACTAAAATAATAGACCAAAAGTGGCCATTTAAGAATTGGTTTTTTCTAATTACAAAAACGTCTAAAAGAGAGACGATTTTTTTTTCTATATATTTCTGCTACCCTAAGTTCTTCCTTATGAAATAAACTTTATTTGATAAAATTTATGGGTACATTTTTGTTGTTGTAAACATTCAAATGTTTATAGTGTTGATTTGACTATTTGAACTATTACTCCATATAGAAGAAGTTTTGTCATACTTTTGTATGTATTAAACAATTTTAGTTTTTAGATATGGCTTTTCAGGAATATTGAACATGTAATAGTAAAGAATATAGAAATTTTGGCATGAGTTGATAAAATAATTAAGGATAATTACAAATTTAGCAATTAGATTCAAAATAATTAGGTATGTAGCAACATTTTAAAAAAATTGCAAATATAGCAAAATTTGACAAATTCTATCAATGATATAAGTCTATCAGTGATAGACCATGTAACAAATATTGGTCTATCATTGATAGATTCATATAAGTCTATTAGTGATACATATCTATCAGCGATAGTTTTACTATATTTGTAATTTTTTTAAAATATTGCTATATCCTTAATTATTATTGCTAAATTGGTCGTCCATTATAATTATCCAAATAATTTATAAGAGAAAGATATCAAAAGTTAATATGAGTAATGTAATGTTTAACATTACGTAGTAGTACTCTAATCTCTATATATCCTTGTAGAAATAAGAATACAATAAATCTATTGGGCCGGACCTACTATGTGGGCCTAAATTAATATGAGGCTCATTCTTTTGCCTTAAAATAAATTAAAATTAGTGTTTTAGGTTTAGATTTAAAGATCAAATCTCTTTTTCTACATACCCTTTAAAATATTTTTTTAGGCATTAGAGTTTAGTGTTAAAATAGGCATATTTTGGAAAACATTAGGAAAGGAGCAAAAAAAAAAAAAAAAAGATCAAGTGGTATAAAAATTATTTGCAAAAATAGTGTAAATTTTTTGTTTTATTAGATTGAAATAAAAATATGTTGTTAAGTTTTTTCTTTTAAACATTATTTTTTCTTTTATATTTACAACTCAATAAATTTATATGTACATGAAAACTTTTTCCTTTTATTTTCATTTCCTCTCATGTCTTTTTTTTTTTAACTTTATTTTCATTTTTATAAATCCACTTTTCATAATTAAATATTTTTTTCTATTTTATACATAGATATTCAAACTATATTTGAAATTTAAATTAATAATAAAATGTTTGATTAATTTTCTAAATTTATATTAAATATTAAATATTAAATATATATATATATATATATATATATATATATATATATATTACAAAATTAATGATGTAACAATTTTAGAATTTAGAGGGCATTTTAATCATTCATACATTAATTTTAAATTATAACATAAAATATCATGCATCCAATATTTTTTTTAGCAAGAATAACATTCACAACCTCCATAACATCTTCTTGGAAACACATTTAGTTCATGTTTATATTTTATAATTAAAATTATAAATTTATATTTGAGTATACCTTCCAAATTTCTAAAGTTGTTAAATCTTTAATTTTGTACAAAAATAAATATTTTTAATATTTAAAATTAATTTAACATTTTATGGTTAATTTAAATGTTAAAGATTGTTTCAACTTGCTACATATGAAATAGAAAAAATATTTAATTCTTAAAATGGACTTATAAAAATGAAATTAAGGTTCAAAATAAATATATAAAAAAAAAGAGAGAGAGAACAAATGAAAATAAAAGGAAAAAGATTCAATATGTATCTATATAGTTTTTATTGAGTTGCAATAAAATAATAAAAATATAAAACAAAATTCAATGTTTTAGTCTTTTGTAAAGACTAAACTTAAAATATATATATATTTCTATTTCAATCTTTTTGAAGTAATAAAACAAAAAATGCATACTACTTTTGCAAATAGTTATCAAACAACTTGTTTTCTTTGCAAAGAAAATTTCAAATTCGACCTACTTTAATACTGAACTCATTAGTATTTAATCCAAATCTTCTTTAACGATTGAAGTGTTCTTAATCGAAATTTATTATCAATATAAAAAATTATTTAAAATATTATAAATATAATAAAATATTGCTTTCTATAAATAATAGTCTACAATAAATTAGATAGATATCTATTCGTTTGTAAAAATTAAAATTATCAACAACAACTAACCTTGTCATTCAAAACAATTTCTCCTAATTTTTTTTGTTTAATTTATAACTAATAAAAAAAGAGACTAACTATGTTTCATTATTCACTAAACTTCAGATTATGATAAACTCTAAAAGAATATAAAATAAATAATTGGATTCAGATCATACGTGGAGACGTTTGCTCAGTCTGCGGCTCTGACCTAGTCAACCAAATTAGAATTAAATATCTGTGGTGTATTTGTTGACTTCTTATCTCTTCGTTTTTAATTTTCAATTATTCTAAACTTACACGCAACAAATATTCATTTGTGAAATGTGATTTTTTCATCTCAAGATATTTTGTATATTTTAATGCAAAATACTAATTTGGCCTACATAAATTTAATAAATTGCTAAAATGTATTAATTGTACACAGATTAAATACATGGATTAGATTATAAAACTAACTTTAAAAAGAGTGTAAAACCAAAATATGGTATTGAGGTTTGTTGTTTATTTGAAAAAGGAAAATTGGTGGGGGTTGTTGTATTCCACTTTATTGTTGGGTCTGATTAAATGAAAAGGATTTAGGGTATGTGAATTATTTTGTTAATACATCGTTTTCTAGGTGACTCTTCAATTAACTATATTTATTTATTTTTCTTTTCTATTAATCAATACTTGGAGTAAATCTTACTTTTTTAAAAAAAAAATAGAAATTTGTCGAGTAAATGTTACTTATTGTCACATAATTGTTAATTGGATAAACCCACGTTAATTTCTCTTATTTCACCTCTAAAAGTCCAAAGAAAAGGGGTATCATTACAATAATAATGTCGTGATATTGAAGGGAATATAAATTTAAGCAATAATGCATTAATTAGCATATGCTGATTAATTCAGTTAAGTTGAGTTAAATTTGGATATCATTTTAATTAGAATATTAGTTAAGTTAAGTTGAGTTAAATAAATTTAGAAAATTAGTTCTTTTGCTCAAATTCATTCGCACATTTTCTACTTTATTCTTGCAAATAATTTCTTTAGAGGTATTGAAATTGAAATACAGTACTTTTTCCTATGGAAAAGAAAAGGTTTGTTTAGTTTTTGTCTTGGTTTGGGCATAATATATATAATTGTATCAATTGTATCAGTAACTTTTGAGATTAGAGTCCATAATTTGTTCCATGGGTGGTTTAGATAGCAGAGGATCTTTCTAAATTATATTTTGTCGACATTTTGAACTAAGGAAAGGAATATTAAATTTTTATTTCCAAATTGTTGTTTCAAGAGCAAATGGTTTTTGTGACATGAAGCGTTATCTGACCTATTTGTTTAGTGCATGGAGCGTCCTATTTGGGCCTTGAGAAGAAAATAATTTGTGTCAAAAACCCAAACAAATGAGGTCGAGGTCAAGCCTCCTGCAAATTTGATGAACTGGACATGTCAAATGCACGTCATGATCCATTTGACTTAAGAGATAACCTAATTTGACTCGAAAACTCTAATAAAAGTAATATGAATCAGGATCTCGGTACAAATATATCATTATGACCATAGAGAAAGTAAATTATTATGATAGAACTTGTACTCTTTACTTGCTACACATATACACTTTCTAACTTAACTATTAGAGTTTGTACAGCAAATATCACATTAACAAACAATTCGTTTGATATTGTAGATCACAAATTTTTTTCAAATTACAAACTTATTGTTGTTGCAACGAAAAATTAAGTACGTTTTTCCCTATCCAAATTTTGGCATCAAAATCCAACGTGGTAAAATTATTTCATGTTTTGTTTTTGTTTTCAAAATATCATTCTAGTCTCTATAATTTAAAATATATTCAGTTTTAGTTTTGTAAATTCTTAAATTTGGTTTCTACTATTGTTTTCTGTTTAAAAAAAAAAATTAGACATTTTCACTGTGAATTTTGAATTTTGAAAACTATCTTTACATATTGTATTTACTTACACTAAATTTATATTTAAAATATCGAGACTAAAATTGAACTTTAAAATATAGTGACCATATTAATTTTCTTTTACTTAAAAAATTTTCAAATACTTTGGTATGTGACTAAAATTGAACTTTAAAATATAGAAATCGTTTACAATTTTTTTTATATATATTTGAAGATTTGAATTAACTTTTCTTGTCTCGAAAATGTTTATTTTGTCTGTTCAACTTTTATTAAAATTTTCCAAACTCTATTTTATAAAATAGTTGCAATCTTATTTTAAAAGAAAAAAAAAATGATTCTTTAACTAGAACTAATTTTATTAAATTTTATTTTATCTTCAAAGATTTATTTCTCATAAAATTTTGTTATATATTTTTCCTTAAACTTTAGATTAAATCATTTTTTAAAAGACGTTAAACAACGTGTTGCGTTTTGTATAACTAGCATCTCTCATCGTTTCAAAATTTTAGAATAAAAAATGAAATTCTTATCTATGGAAAGAGATTGTACATAGGAATAGTTTATTCTCAAGTAAAGTGTAATTAAGTGAAAATAATCATAAATTTTGTTGTTGATCGATTAATTTCCATTTATAAAGTTAAAGTTTCAATCCAACGGCCATTAATACTATTAGAACATGTTTAGTGAGAGGCAACATGAGTATTGTTCAAACTTGTGTAAAATATTCTTGATTTGAAGAGTAGATTATGCTCGAATCCAATTGATGAATTTAAAAACATGTTTAATAAAATTAAGAATATAATAAAAACAATAGAGGTCATTGAATTCAAAATGTAGGATTACAAAACTTTGCACTCACATTTGGAATATAATAAATATACGACCAATCGATATATTTAATAAATTCAATCGACACATGTTTTTAAATACAATAAGAATGAACCAACTTACTTTCCAATACAATTGTAAATATAATAAAAATAAATCCTAAACCTAGCGTTGAAATTAAAGTTATTTTTGTTAAAATAAAAACAATTTTAAAATGAATAATAATTTTTTTGTTCTCTAAATTTTAAATAATTTAGTATTTTAACTTTGATAGATAATAATTCAATTAGGGTATATTTTAGTATAATGATTTTAATCTTTACATAAAAATTCTTATCGAACTTAATAGTCCAATTTTATTAATTAACTTAATTTTTATAACTTATAAACAATATGTGGGTCCTAATTAATCCATTTTTTCATTTATATATGTAAGAACTAAGTGTTACACATCATATATTCGTTTAAACATTTTTTTTATAAAAACTACTTAAAATAAAAAAAGAAAAAAGAAAATACTTGTGTGTTTGGGTACACTTTTTGGAAAGTGTTTTTATATACAAATGTGTTTGGTTTGCTAAATGCTAAAAGTAATTATTAATGTTAAAATGATTATTTTGGTTTATATATTTTAAAATTTGTTCAATTTTAGTCTATATATATTTTTTAATGGTTTAATTATATTACTGTTTGTAGTACAACAATAACAGATAGATTGAACTTTCGATCTCTAAAGACGAAAGGCATGTCAATACCACTAAGTCAAGTTCATTTTATCGTCTGATAATTTTAGTACCTACATCTTCAATAACCTTTACATTTGGTCTCCCAAATTCAGTTAAATAAACTTAAATTTTTTTTTTTGTTATGTATAGTATTTTTACTATAAGTTTTGAAAATGTATTCACAAAATTATATTTTATAGAATGAAAATTAATATTATTATTTAAACAATTTTGATAAAAAGCTCACTTTAAGAGATAAAATTTTAAATTATTAAAAATATAGATACTATAATTAAACATTTAAGAGTATAGAGACTAAAACTAAACAAACTTTAAAGAACGAAAATTAAAATGGTGTGAGGAGTTGGTGAAAGTGGTCAATGAAGAAATTTTATGTTGATTAAAATTGTTTTGTGTTGATTATGGAAGCAAAGGTAAAATGGACAAAAGATGGTAAGAGAATAATGAAAAAGTGTACTAAAGAAAAGTTGGAGTAGTCGACCTCAACCCCGGCCAAGGTCGAGTCCCGTACGTGATCCCCAAAAGCCAAAGGCCCATCATAAACGAGACCTAAGAAAAATGAAACCCTAACACGTCTGACAAAGATGTTCGAGTCACACGTAACTTACACAATTAAAATTCTAATTAGATATGAGTTATAACATATAACTTCGTATAAGTTGTAAAAGTTGTATAATTCTCTCACTGACTTTTAAGTATGGAAGAAAATCCTCTTCCTCAAATAATAAATTTACGTTCACAAATTGGAGATGAAGGAAAATAAATGAATAAACAATACATAAAGAAAGAAAGAAAGAAAAGTAGAAAATTGATATGATAGATAAAGAGAACAGAAGGATGCAAGTTGAAGAAAAGGTATCCTCGAACCGCAGGAAGGGATAGGATCCCTTATCTTTTGGGGCACATTAACATTTTGAATACTCCAAAATGCCTTTAACCTATTGAAATTTTACTCTTTTATCCCTTCTATGTTCTACCTACCTCCAATTGCCTTCTTCTTCGCCTAAATAATATTTTACCCTTTTAGGGAATTTTATGTATGATGCCAAATTTGCATGGGCCCCACTTTCTCGTAAAACAAAAAAATTATGTAAATCACTCACTATTCTTATTTCATTCATTCGTTCAATATCAATACCGTTTTAGGAATATTTCTGCCTCTTTTCTCTTATTTTATGCTTCTCTCTCTTGTATATTCCTTTCTAATCTTTATTTTCATTCTTCCACTCTTTTTTTATATATGATTTATCTAATTCCATAATGCACTTTTTATAAAATTGTTTTTATTTTTTTCATTAAAATTATTTAAATTACAAGATAGCTCCACAAAAATATTAAATAAAGTGTGATATATGTTCTATCTCGAAACATTTTACTATATTTATAAAAAAATTAAATAATTATCTAGTTTTTAGTTGTATTTTTAAAAATAAAGTTCAACTTTTAAAAACTAGAGGTAGTTGTTTAAAAATTTAGAATTGAAAATTCATAAATGTCTTTAAAATAGGTGAAAATTGTAATGGATAATTTTTTCAAAATAAAAAACAAACATAAAATTTAAAAACTAGATGGGTGAGAAGTTTCATAGGTACGTGCTTGCATAGTTAAAAGTTTTGACTGCAATGTCCATCGCCTCTAAATTTTCCTTTTTTTTTTTCTTCTTTTCTTTTCTTTAGTAATTAGCTAAGCGTTCATTGAAAGCATTTTTTGATAGGTATAGCTTCACCTTCAAATTGAATTGGTATCAGTTTTGTTCCCTTTACTATCCATCCACCAATAGGCTCTATATTTTGGTCGTATATGAATTCTCTTATTTTTTTTATTTAAGTAACTATTTTCAAAGTAATATTATAGTTTCTATTAAAATTATTAAATTAGATTCTCCAAAAACATCTTTATGGTATTAGACATGTACACATTTTATAATAGATATCTTACTTTATACAAATAGTTATTAAAAGTAATAACTAGAGTCTAATTAAACAACAATCAAAACTCTATTAACTAATTACGACAATTTCAATCAAATTTTTATAATGTTTTTTTTAAATTTTTTAAAAATAGCAAATTTTACAAAATATTTACAACTTATAATAAATTCTATCACTAATAATCATTGATATGCGATAGTGATATAATCAAATATTTTACTATAGTGTATAAATATTTTAATTTATTTTACTATTTTTAGTAATGTCTTTTTCTTATATATATTTTTACTGTATTTTTATAAAATTGAGATGTCAAGATTTTCATGAATATTGATATTTTGAATCTTATCTTAGGTTGCAAACATGGTTATTAAGTATTTATTCAAGGAAGTTAGGAAAATTACAGGTGACGTAACAAACAGAGAAAGTTGATGTTTTTTCTCTACCTCTTAAAACTTAATGGATGAAAATGAGTCATTCTTAAAAGGTTTGTGCTCCATAATGGGATTCACACACAAAAAAAAAAAAAAAAAAAGAATTAGCGGCATGCATTATCTAAAATATTTGAACTTTGAAGTAAATATATAATTAATATTGGTAATGTTTGGTAGTTATATTTAGACCCCATTCATAATTGTTTCGTTATTCTATTTTTAGCTTTTTTAAATTAAATTTTATATTTTCTTTCCATTTTTTGTTGTAAACATTTGTTTAAGTAAAAGAAAATTGAATTTTTGAACAAATGGCCATTTTAGAAATAATAACTAAGGATATAATAACATTTTTAAAAATTATAAGTATAGTAAAACTATCGCTGATAGATTCATATAATCTAACAGTGATAGATCAATATTTACATTATGGTCTATTGGTGATAGGTTTCTATCATCAATAGAATTTGATAAATTTTGCTATATTTGCAAATTTCTTAAAATATTGTTATATATTTAATTATTTTGAATCTAATTGGTAACTTTGTAACTATCCCTTCTAAATTTTTAAAAATTGTTTTTTTTAGTTTTCAAATTTTAGTTTGGATTTTAAAAATATTGACAAAAATACATAACAAAACATTTTTTTTTTTGAAAAAATTATCTTTTTAATGCATAAATTTTGATGAATATGTGTGTTTGGTTCTTGAGTTTTAAAAATAGACATTTTTAGTCCTTAGGTTTATAGAATAGACATTTTTAGTCCTTAGGTTTATAAAATAGACATTTTTAGTCCCTAGGTTTATAAAAATAGACTTATTTGGTTCTCAATTTTCAAAACATACCTTTTAAATTCTTGATTTTAAAAATAGGTTTAAAAGGCTCCTCAAATAATTTTATACTTTTATTTTAAATAATTATATGTCATTTTAAATTAGAAGAATAACTTCAAAAAAAAAAAACCTATACTCTCTGGAACTATTTTTTAATTTAAATATGATATAGAAAAATCTTTTAAGAAATCAAGGCAAAAATATGTTTAATTTTAAAACTAAATAACTATCGAACTAGATCTACATATTTCGAAAATCAAAATAACATAAACATACAAATTTTAAACAGTAGAATACAATTTGGAAGATATATATTTATAAATCTACTCACATGTTCAAAATAAATATATGATTATGTCCAATAAAATTATTATGTGAAAGAAAAAAAAAGGTGTCACTGCCACTCACATTATTATCACATGAAATCCAACTCTATTATACATGAATAAAGGTTAATCGTCATATCTCAATCATTCTATTACCAATTTGATCTATGCATCTTTAACATTACTAATGTCTCTTTAATTACATTCTAAATATGACAATATGTTTGCTTAGATGTCTTTTGTTTTCTTTTCCCATATATGACATAATCAAACGATATTTTTAATCAATAACTAATCATAGCAAAGAGGGCATGAAAACCACTAATAATTAATGGTAGAAGAAAGATCTATATTTAATTATCGTCTAAAAAATTATTAACTTATTTCAATAGAAAATAGGTCGTCTATTAAATAATTAAAATAATATACCATATACTGATATAATATTTGTCATAAACAGTTAATTTTCTGTAGACTTTTAAGAAATAAAATGAACTTATCTAATATAGAGTCATCATATTCTATATATGATAAAGTTAAACCTAGGTTTCTTCAATTTCTTGATGAAATGAACTCGTAAAGATTAAATTCAACTTACACTAAAGGCAAATGATTTGAATCATTTTGTCCACTTAGTAAAATTTGTTGGCCTTGAGTTTAACCTTCAAAGTTGAGGTTGGCCTTTTAGGTCAAATCACCCACTTTCTAGTTATGCTCTCGTGAGCATGTTTTCTACCCATTTTATGTATGTTTGTGTGATTAGGTATCTTTCTTGGTTTTATTCTTAGACTTTGACTTCCTTTCCTAATGATCTTTTTCTCATGTCTAAAACTCAAAAACCAAGTCAATTTTTGAAGAGAAAAAAAAAAGTTGTTTTTAAAAACTTTATTTTCTTTAGAAACTTGGTAAAAAGAAAAGTCAACTATTTTACTGAGAAAGTTGAAGACCAGTGCAAAAAAAAGAGAAAAATATGTTTAATTTTTAAAAAGTAAAAAAGTAAATGATTATCCAACAACATCTAAATTTAAGATTTATAGAAAATATAAAAATTAAAAGTAAAATCATAAAAGAGGAGTGTTTGAAACTCCAACTTGAAGTGTATTTGAGTGGGCTATAATAACTCACGTATGTTTGTGGCATGTGAAAAAACGAGTGACTTATTTTAACTCATGTTTTGCTACAAGAATTATTCATAACTTAATTGGTTAAAATAATAATTTCTCTCCAAAGTTTTCAATAACTCTACCCGTTAATAATCAATTTCAAAAACTAGTTCTTGCAACTAACCACCTTTTTGCTAACTAACTCTAGCGAAAATAACCTCCGAGCCAAAACTTCGACAATGAGTATCTCACAATTACCAACTCCGACAACCATTTTGATGAACAACTCAAGCGAATATCACTTTGAACTTCCAATCTCAAAGACGACCACCCCTATTGACAAAGCTCTGATAACTTACTCTAACAACCAGCAACTTGTTCTAGTATACGTCACCAACCTAAGAATTAATGACATTGTAACCAATCATTTGGAGCGAATAACAAGAAAAATAAGCTACAAATAACATTTGAATAACATTGTATTCGTTCATATTAGTCACAAACACAGTTATTTTAATTTTTTAAAAAATACGTGTTAACAATTATGTGATGAGTTAAAAATTTTACAACCAAAATTTTAGTTAAAGTATACACAAACTAAACAAACTAAGTTCAATTAATAATGAAAGTGGTTGAATAAAAGATGTTATATTCAAATCACATTGTTTGTACATAAAAATAAAAATAATAATAAAAACTTATCCTAGACTTTGAAGCAATTATACCTCAAAAGCACAAACTAATGTAATTTACATTTTCATTCACAAAATATCATAATCTTTTTTAGAGACACAATGCCGTAAATTATAATAACATGATTTCTATATTTAAATTATTAAACTGTCAAATAAAATAATAATTCTTAAAAATATAAAGTATTAATTTTTAATTAAAAACTATATGATAAATTAATATTTTATTGGATAGGTTAAATAGTCACTTTGCTTTCAAGATTTTAATGATCACCATTTTGATGCAATTGAATTTCTACTTCACTCTCTCAACTCCTAAGTTAGATGCAATTTCATCCACATACAAATTTTTAAGTGCCTTAAGTTTGTAATATTTTGTGATTCATTAGTGTATGACATTTGAAGTAGACCCCAACTCTCGATTCGGGTCATTAGAGACTATCTCTCAACAATTAGGGGTGGATCTATTAAGGGGTCAGAGGGGGCATGTGCCCCCCTCACATTTTCGATTTTTGTATTTTAATATTAATTTTGAAGTGTTAAATTATAATATATATTAAATAATACTTGTTTTTATCATATCATGTCTTTGGTACAGTAGTTGCGCCCCTCCTTTGAAACCCTTAGGTCATGAGTTTAAGTCTCATAAAACCTTTGAAACCCTTTGGTATATAATATTTTGTTAATAGTGCCCCTACATATGATTTAGGGATACGCCACTATCAACAACCTTTTTACTTGTTAGGAGATCCTCGTGTTTTTCCTCTTCCTCGCAATTTTTTTAGGCTTTGTGATTCATTGTTCAAATATTTATCTGTAATTTTGTAGAGTTTATTCTATATATGTTTTTATTTATTTTATTTTTCTAGTTACCTTTGTTAACACTAATATGTCAATTATATATTTTTTTTATTCTACTCAATATTGTTCTAATTTGCTTTTAGATTTCAACTTGAAAACATACAAAGAATAGGATAAACGAGGAGATTTGAGTTTTTTTAGAAAAAAATAACAAAATTAATTTTTAATTTAAGTTTATTTGATTCAAGAAATAAATAAAGATTTATAAAATAAATCAATAAGATTTAAAAATTATTTATCAATTTGATCAATAGGATGAGATGAGTGCAGAGTGTCTAATCATGGAAATATAGAAGTCAAGTAAAGTCAAACTTTTTATTTTCCATAAATTTGAGAGAAAAAATAAAAACATTTAAGGAGTAAAATAGGCAAAGATGGAAGAGGAAAATATGATATAGATTTGTATACTAAAATATAAAATTTGTCGGTGAATAAATGAATCAGTTTGTTGTTCTTGGAAGGGGTTATTAATACGAGGAGGACCCAGAGTGGCCAGCTGTAGAACGTAGATGGAAGAGGAGGAGGTGCCAGCGTGGCAGTAAGCCGAGCGCCACCGACAGTAAAACTGGGTCCCAATGTCTCATCGCACCTCCAAGATCAAACCAACCATTCATGTGACTGCTCAACCTTTCACCCTGTTTTTGGGTATCCTATTCTTTATGAGTATTATTAGTACTGTTTCTTACTTTTATTATAAGTAATGTTCAAATATCTTCCAATTTAATTAGAATAACGAAAATACGTTTGGATTGTGGATCCTCTCACACGAGCACCTACAAGTGGGTATATGGATTTGTGTGGCAAACACGTGTGAGTTTTTGTTTGAGTTGGAGCTTAGCAGGGAATTTTAATTATTATTATTATTTCTTTTAAATTACAATAATACCATCAAATAAATTCTCCTTTTCTTTTTTGTTTCAACCTTTCCATTGGAAGCCATGTCTAATATACACACACACATACACAATAGTATGAAATTATATTATTGATGTTGCTTACCATTCGAAATTCTACTATTTAATTCATTTCACCCCCTGTGCCAATTGTTTCTAAAAACTTTAGATTTTGTAGCTCTTTCTTACTAAATAAATATCTTATATTATGGGATGAGAGATTGAACCTTTGACATTGAGATAGATTATAAATATACTATTTTATGCCAGTTAAGTTATACTATTTTCGATAATCATAATAATTTGTTTAGTTTATTTAATGTAATAAATTTAAATGTGATATAATTAAATAATTACACTTAAAAAATATCAAATAAACAGATCTGAAAATTGAAAGATAGTATAGATTCAGTGGATGTATGTATTGTTAAGAGTTAAAAGAGTAAAAATATAAGAAAATCCTAAACTATTATTATTAGTTGTGCATATATATATATATATAATAGAAAGGAAAAAAAAAAAAGAAAAGGACAGTATAAAAGGAAGAAAAGAGGAATTCTATATGAGGAAGAGAAAAGAAAAAAGGGAGAAAGACAAAAGAGAGAATCCTATGATTGTAATGTTTTTGTGTGTGTGGGAAATGGTTGCATAATATTTGATATAAATAAGTAGAAAAAGAAGGGGGGGAAAAGGGCACAAACTTAAAATTCTCTTTTACAGAAAGTTGGATCCCTCTTTTTGAAAACCATATATTTTTTTCTTTATTCTGTATATATTCTTTTGGCATCTCATTCTATGAATTTTCCACCTTGCCCTCATTTTTGGAACTCCACACTTTTCCCTCCAATTATATTCATTTTTTTCTATTCCATTTCAAAAATCTTCCATTCTAACTTTCCTATATACATCCACATCTGTGGACACAAATATGGTTTTTAAAAACTATTTCTTAAATTTAAAATATCATATAATTATTCAAGGGAAATGTATAAAATAATTTGAGAGAATTTTTAAGAAAGACAAAAATAATTTTAGAATGAAAAAAAGAGAGTGGAGGATAAATTTGAATGGAAATACAAAAAATAAAGAAGATATATTGAATTTGATTTGGGATTATGAAAAGTGATGTCCGAAACTCTGATACCCACTTCAGTGGCACAAAACAAAGCAACCAATAGCTCAATGCCCACAACACCCTTCACTTCTTCTCTCTCTTTTCTTTTTGTTTCTATTTCTATTTAACCATTTAAATAAGTACTCAAACCATTTTTTTATATACTAAATTTTTAAAAGTTTTGATAATACTTCAAACTAAAGAAAAGATTAGAGATACTCTCTTTTGGGTGAAAACTATCCATCGTTTGTTTTGGAAAATATTATTTTACTTTTTAAAGTTTCCATTACTGTAAAAATGTTTTTTTTTAAAAAAAATGCTCTTGTATCATTTCTATAGGATTGAAAACTATTAATACATAATATTAAACTTTGTTGATCTTTTTAATTAATCACGATAAATAAAGTAATTTGAATTGCAAAATGGATAAATCAGTACCATTAGTATTGAAGACAAAATGAAGAGAAAAAAAAAGATTGAAAAATAGAAAATTATTAAGTCATAAATTGAAGTATGAAAGAGGGAGATTGTTCACATTTTTTTTAAAAGGTTATAATACTAATGCAACCTTTGAAAGTTAAGATTCACTTTTGCCTTAAGTCATTAAAGGCTTCTTATACTCACATTTTTTTAAAACATTTTTTAAAGCATTTAAAAAAGATTTAGGGCTATTTTTTAAACAAGATGGTAACAAACAATAAAAAGTATATTTTTTTTTTTTAAAAAAAACTCTATTTGAAACTCTTAAATCAGACTTAAGCTGATTAAATTGATGGTTGATAACAAATTTAACATCATATTATTCAACATTTTTTTTTACTTGTTGAAAATGACGTAAAACTTCCTAAATCATATACTTTAATATTATCTTAAATCATCGATTGATCAAAAAAGTTAAGCGAGTGGATAAAGATATATCTAATATGATATCATCTAACGAAAAAGTTTAGGTAAAAACTTTGAAATTTTTTTGAGGTTGAAGAACTATTATTAACTGTTTGCTCAAATACAAAGTTTGAAAACATTTTTTAAAATGATTGAACGATAATTATAGATAAATAAAATAGAGGGAAAAAATATAAACTAAATTTGAACCATGAAAGTAAAAAATAAAATAGCACGTATTTGTAAGTTAAAAGGTATTTGCGAAAATTTCAAACATTTTCATCCTAAATTAATAATAAAATTATTTTAAAATCATTTTTTAAAGAGTTTGAACATTTTTTTAACTTTTAGAAAGTTTAGATATATTTTTTACCTAAATTACAAAAAAAAATGTCAGATGCATTCTTTATAATTCAACCTATTAATTGTAACATTTCTATTAGTTTAGTATAGATTGCATTTTATCTTCATGTACTTTATTATACAAAGTATGTTTATTTAAAAGAAATATTTTATCTCAGTGTTTCTTGATTTTTCTCATTTTCTTATATCTTAGTTTAAATTCCAAGTTCATTTATAATTTAATTTGTGAATATCTGTATAAAATTTTAGAATTTTCAATTGATCTATTTTGGTATTTAATGTGTGTATGTGTGTGTATATATATATATTGTAAGTCCATAAATTTTGTGTGAAATTAATGGATATTTATTGCCAACTTCATTTCATTTAATGCTTTTACCTCCATCTTGTTGACATTAATTATAAATTATATTATGGCAGGTTGTCGCAATTTCTGGTAACTTATGTTGGATGTATCAATAACCTTGTCTTCTTCTTTCTTTCTACCTTAAACCATTTAAGATTATACTTATAAATTTTATGGTATTCGAACTTGATTTTGTTGTAATTATTATATAAATGATTCGTCAAATTCTTTTGTCTTAATCTACTTTTACAATCAAGATCATTTTAGAAAAAAAAAAAAAAAGAGATTTAGAAGTAAGTTTAGAAACTAAACAAGAAAAAAAGTTCAATTGTTTTACAATCTCATGTTTAAGAAATTTATGTTTGCTTATTTTAATTATTCTCTTTCCCTCTTGTAAGATATTCATTTGAATTCCTAATTATTCATTTCCCTCTTGTTAAAAAGTTTTAAAAAACATATGTGACTTGAATTTTGAAGGTATTATAAAAAGTGGATAACAAGCTATATGTGTTTAAGTTATGTAGTATTATTGAATCATTAGTTATTTTTCTTTTAATTTTACAATAGTGAATAGTGAATAAATAGACACCTATAGACTCAACAAACAAAAGAACAAAAAAAAAAAAAAAAAAAGAAGAAGAAGAAGAAAAACATTAGATAGGAAAATAATAGAAAAGACATATACTAATTAATAAAAGAAATCATAAACCATAATTTTTTTAACACTCTCTTGAAACTTAAGTTGTTCAAACTCGAGATGGTAAAAGAAAACACCTAGATCAAATCATGATAGATATAGATCGGAGATAGAATCCACGAAAATCAAATACATAGAGAACTTCTGAACTAGAGAGAGTACTCCACAAAAAGCACATAGAACTTCTTGATTGGACATAGAACCTGTGAATTGAAACACAAAAAACTTTTGGGTTGAAGATAGAACCCAAAAAGAACTTCTGGACTGGAAAAAAGGATCCTCATATAGAAACCTAAAACAAAACCCACAAACTGTTGATTTGAAAATGAAGGAGAGAACAAAATGAACTAAAAAAACACAAATAACAAAATCAACTAAGCATTAAAACCAAACTTAAGTAGCTAAAAAACAAAGATACAACTGACAAGCCAAGTTGTACTCTAGCTTATTTGGTTTATCTTTACCGACATTTTCTTAGCGGAGACAAAATCAAGACTACCTAAGATGAATAATATAAAAGAAACTCTATAACTCTTATACCATATTAAGTTTGTGTAATATGATTGAATGATTAGCTTTTTCTAATTTTACAACAGTGAATAGACAAATAAATAGCAACTACATACTAAACTAAGATAAAAAAATCGAAAAAGAAAAACAGTACTAAAAAGGAAAATAATAGAAAAGACAAATACTAACTAGGAAAAAAATCATAAATCAAAATTTTCTTAAAAATTAGAAAAACAAGACATTTTGTGCCTCATTTTATAACTTTTTTGTTAAAAATGAAATAAAGGCCGTCTAAGAACATAATAACTTGTATCTTTCTACCTTCTAATAAAAATCAGTTCACTTGATAAGCATTGGTTCCCCTAAGTATGTGAATCCCTTTCCAATATGTTGTAAATGATTCAACAAGATCTAGAAAACTATTAAGATTTACAGTAGAATAAAACAAACTTCATAATCGTAACATTGACATACATGTGTTCTTCATTGCAAACACAAGAAGCCCACAATATATTTTCAAGTGGCAAACCTATAAAAAGATAATCACGTTCCCCCTAATTAATACAATAAAAAATGAGAACTCACCATATATAATTTGCATGGTCTCGAAAAAACATCAAGATTAGAAGAAAGAACACATAGGACTTTAAAGATAAAGGAAAATACATTCGGTTTGGAATTGCAATTGCTAAGTCATCTTGAAGGACTCCAAACAACATTGAAAGACACATCTCTCACAACAAACTTAAATGATACTACCAACACAATTCTTTGATAGAAAAGTAAGTTTATTATGTCTCATTTTCTTACTATGACTTAAAATTTCTTTGAGTATGGTTGGATTTTAGTCAAATTCAAAAAACAAAAGCAAGTTTTCAAAAATTATTTGTTTTATTTTTCAAAATTTGATTTAATTTTAAAAATATTGATAAAAAGTAAATAAAAAATTCAGCAATAAATTTAAAGATAAAATAGGTGTCTAGAGACCATTTAAAGAAAACGAAAATAAAAAATGGTTACAAATGTATTAGATTTTGTCCTTTTTTTTCTTTTTAATTTTAAATTTAATTAAATCAATTTCTCTCAATTATTTACATTGGTGTGCATTTTTTTAAATAAAAAAGCTAAACATAGTCAAATTATAAATATATAAACAAAATTTAAGATTTGAGTTTTGGCTTTTGTTTTTAATTACTTTTTAAAATTAAGTTCGTAAATACGCATTTCATCTTCAACTTTATTTCTTTGTTATCTATACTCTACCAATGGCTTAAAGATCAAGCTAAAACTATATATAGAAAAAAGTAGCTTTTAATTAGTTGTATTTGTTTTAAAAATTTAGCTAAGAATTCAATAATTATATTTAAGAAATATACAAATTATTGTAAGACTTGAAGAGAAAATATACCTAATTTATATATAAAAAAAAGAGAAAAAAATGGCTACCAAATCAGATCTAAGTTTTTTAAAATTATATTTTCTTAACTTGACTTAATTTTTGAAAATATTCCTAAACGTAAGTAGATAAGTGAGCAATAAATTTAGAGATTGAACACAGGTTTAGTAGCTTAATTAATTAACTTTTTTTTTTGAAAAAATGACAACCAAAGAACACTACCAAATTGAAAACCAACACATTCATCAATTCTCTTTAGCTTTAATTATAAAGTGTAGATATTTTTTCAAATATTTTATTTTGGACAATTTATATATATATATAGTAGGCATTAGAAGAAGAATAAAAATTGAAATAGAAGTAAAATGAGAAAAATAGAAAATAATAATAAAATAGGTAAGCAAATGTTATAGTTTTTAGTGTGAATTTAAACCTTTAATTTTGGTCCCTAATATAAGGCTAAGGTGTTAGTTTGTCTTAATCTTAATAATTAGTTAAAACCTTATATCTTTATTGGGTTTTTTTTTTCTCGTTGTAATTAACCAGTATTATTATCAAACTTTCACATTGAGTATGCACTAAGATAATTAATTCTTACGCCTCCTTTATTTCATATATATATAAATATCTTTTCATTTCATTTGTCACTTTCTTTATTAAAGAAATTATTCACCCACTTTTCCATTACTAAATTAGTATTGAAATAAAAAGATGTTTGTGACTTTTGGAGAAAATAATAAAGGAAGGTTATCAAACAAAAATGATCAATCTTTTCTAATGGAAATTCTTGCATGGATGAGTTACTAAACTAGTAATTTTTGAAATAGTAATTAATATTTGGGGAGATAATTTAAAATTTGATAAAGGATAAATTTTGTAGCATGTCTTGTATTATGGCAAGTATTGCAGTTTTTGCTTGGAGATTATTTTTGTATCAATTGAAGTGTGTAGCACAATTTTGTTGATTTTGCTTTCCTATTCTTATAAAGTGAGACTGTGTTCTTTCTTTTGAGGATTGATTCAAGGTTCTAGTTAATCAAATAAATATCGTATATTAATTTTTGTTTCAATTTAGAACGAACCCCTTTTGTAATAGAAGAGTTTGTGTATTGATGATTTTTTGAGTTTAGGGGTTGTTTAAGTTTCAACACTTATGAATTGTCGTTGAATTGATATACTTCGTTGTTGAAAGTATTACCTACATTGATTGGACGAGGTTGGTTGATTGTAAGGGTAGTAATAAATCACTTAGGGGTAAGTGAGAACTCGTGAAGATCAGTAGCTGACGCTGGATTGGGAGGACCATCTCAGTCAAAGTTTGAGAAAAACTTGTGCGTGGAAGTGAGGAGACAACATAGTAGGATTTACATGAATTGTTGAAGAGGGAATATCAGTTAAATTCATCATCGTACTCATGTATAATTCTTTATGTAGTGAAATTTATTTTCATTTGAGCATACAACTCCCGTACTAAATGATTTTTAGTATGGGTTATTAACTTCTTTAACTTTTCATCTCTGTTCTCTTAATGCCTGATTGGTTTATCAATTATCTTTTTACAACATCATGTTTAATTCATGTGTACACTATATTAGATTCACACATTAAAATTTTAAGTGATGTATAGTTTGTTGTAAATTACACTATGTTCAAATTGTTTAGTTTTGTTTTGATATTAATTGTAGGGTTTAAACAAACCATATTTAGAATTCAACTTAGAGATGGCGAGTGATACATAATTTAACTTAGAAATACTATTTTTTTTTTAATATAATAACTCCAAAACAATTGAAATTTTAGTTAAAATTACTTCAAAATTGAATTAAAAAACTATGTTGCATGTATTTTTTCTCAACTTTTTTACTAATAATTTTCTAACTTTGTTGGAGAAACATTTGAATTCTTAATTAACTTATAAAAACAAAAACAAATTTACAGAAACATTTTTTTTATATAGTTTTTTTGAATTTTGAAAACTTACTTGAAATTCCAAAAACTATTTACTTTTTTATATAAAAAAACCTTAGGTCAAAATAGTATTTGTAGGTTAAAATGTTTTTTATTTTTATAAAACAATTATCAAATGGTCCCTAAACGAACCTATTCCTCTCATTTCAATGACTACCACCAAAAACAAAAGAAAACAACTTTTGGTGGATCATGGATGCAATATATTTACAACACTAGCCACTTGAATGTGACAAAATAAATCTAGTACAAAAGTGTTTTTGAAATCATTTTTAAACACATTATAGGAATAGTAAAATAATGATAAATGGCTGTCAAAAAGATTAAAACAAAGCAATATTGATATATAATAATAAAGAGAGAGAGTGATATACATAATGAATGAGGTGTTGGGACATGAGTTTCATTGGAAGGTGTGTGTGTGTGTTTGTGACCTAACTTGTTGGTGACCTTCAACTTGCTTCCAAGAAACTTGTAGGGCATTTGATGATTTGAGTTGTTTTTGTGAGTGTTTTCTATATATATATATGTGTGTGTACTTTGGATTTCCAAAGGCAATAATAAATAAAAGTTAATCAAAGTGTCCAAAGCTTTTGAAAAGACTAATTAAACCTCATTTCTCAAACACCATCATGACTTCAATCAAATTTCCCAAACCAAAAAATAACCAATATTTTCCCATTACTCACTCATTCTTTTTCCTAATCATTAATTCTTTGCATATAATTACCAATCATGTTTACTTTATTTAGAAAAACAAAAGGAATTAAATCAAATTTTTGGATCATATTTGAGCCCATTCTTCTAGCTAAATAATATCATGTGTTGTTAAGGTTTGAAGGAATTGTGGTCTAACATTATTCTTTATGCACTAGTTGTGTGAACTTTTTGTGTTCCTCATTGTAGATGGTGTTACCTATATAGTCATTTAGACTAGGTTGATTGTTTATGAGTGAGGTAAATCACTTAGAGAGTAAGTGAACTCGAGATGAGTATAGTTGATATTGTCCTTACAAGGATCTCATACCTAAGCTTGGAAGAATCTTACTAGTGAAGAAGGTGAGGGGATGATAGGAAATAAGTGGCCATGATAATGAGTTGACTACCTAAGGTGACAATGAGTTTTAAGATGAAAATGAAACTCAATCAATTCAAATATGAAGCTTATGTTGAAAATCAACGGAAGGTTACTTAAAGTCAATCTGATTGTGAGATGATCAATGTGTCATAAGAATCGATCTTGAGAAGAACTAGAGTTGAAAGATTTCACAAATGGTTAAATGCATGCTTCCAAACTTACTTTTTATCAATCTATGATGAAAAATTGCAATTTGAAACTTCAGAAGTCATTAGGTCACACAAGAGTCATAATGAATCTAAAAATTTAAATTCATCGATTGAAGGTTCATGTATATAATTATTTATATAAAATTTAAAAATTTAAATATATATATATAATTATTTATATAATTGTTTATTTCATGTACTTACATATATCGAAGGTTCATGTGTGAACTTTAAAAGTTGGCGCGGAAATTGAATGTAATTGTTCTTTTTTAGTGACCTTTCATTTAGTTTAAATAGAATTGTATATTTCAGAAAATAGAATAATCATAAATTTTAAACCTTGAATTTTTTTAAAGTTTTGTTTTTATGTGTTCTTGTTATAAAATGCATGAATATTTAGAGCATTCAAGTGAAGATTGGATTTATATTGGTTGTGGAGTGTTTTGAAGATCAAGGATTGATGGGAGTATCAAACTCTACCTGATCATTGATTTATTAAATCATCTAAATAATATGTCATCCAATCTATCTTAGGGGATTAAGTTCTAATTTGGGTCTTGATTGTTCAGTTCTTAGATTTGACATTGATGGTTTTTAGTTGTTCCTTAGCTAGTTTTGCCAAGAATGCATTTAATACTTCTCGAAGTCTTTTAGCTTTGGATCTTGTCGTTGTTCTTTTGGCACCTTGGGTTGATCATTGTTGCTTATTTCCTTACTAGGGGAGCTCACACTAAAAGAAAATCTAAGTATATTTTATTGAAGTTGTCTCATACAAAACTTAGTTAACTTTTTGTTTTATGAGGAAGTAAGTTGGGAACTCAAACTTAAAGGAGCCTAATAAAAACTAAACTAGGTTTTACACGAGTCTCTGGAGAGAGAATCTATTAGATAAGCACTTCATTATAATCATTTAATTTTTTATATGTTGAAGTTTTTTTTCATTGAACAAACAACTCCCTAGAATATATACGACACTTCATCGAACCGAGATATACAAATCTTGCGTCTCTCTATCTCTATTGTTATTGCTTGATATTAGTTATTCTATTTGTCTGTATCATGTTTTAATATCGTGCTTCATTTCTAGATTTTATACGATCCACTTTAAAATTTTAGTATTTTCAAATGAAACACGTTTTAGTATAATAAGGAAACTTTTACCCATCCATAAACATAATAAATCAATGGTAATTTTAAAAGTTGACCCTATTTGATGACGTTTGTTGTTGTTTACATGTATTTCATAATCGTATGAAAAATACGAGGTTCGCTTCAAATTAATTTTGTATCAAAGAAAGAAATATAATTGAGGAATTGATGGTATTCAATCTAATTTCGTTTGAAATTTAAGTGGATCACTAGCTATTAGTGTTTTTGTTACTCTTACAGTATTATACTAAATTTGAAAAAGTATATGATCATGCATCAAAAGCAATTGGATCAAATATCTTTCTAATTACATGAATTTGAAGGATTAAACATGGTTTAACAAAAAACCAAAAGGTTAGTATTTTTCAAACCTAAGTATATTTTATTAAAGCTATCTCATACAAAACTTGGTTGATTTTCAAATATCTTCCTAATTACATGTGGTGGTCCTTGTACAATTCGTGATCATGCGGTAATGCTTGTAGAATTTTGTAAGAAGTTAGTAGAGAAAACTAATGGACCTATAAATCATGAGTTCTAACGATCCATGATTAACCAGCTAAACTCTTTAACTTAGTTAACCAACATTCGTTAACTAATGGGATTGGTTCACTATAGCTCGTAGCTATACTATTCTTGTTGTAGATATATTTGTGTCAACTTGATATAACCATAATTAGCGAGTTAACTCTTCACATATTGTTTGTAATTTTAGCTAGGTCAAAATACCTTTTTATCTTTGAAACCACATCTTGTTCCTTAAGTCTCAGTTGATTCTCTCATCTAATGAACAATTGATTTATGATCCAACCATTAAACTAAATCCCTCTATGACCAATGGGAGGGTGAGGTCCCTTGTTTAAGACATAGAGTTAACACTTAAGGAAACAATCTCTCTATTATTCCTAAAAACGAGTTGGAGTGAATTTCATCTAGTACCCTATGTTCTTAGCTTTCTACCCGATTTTATCCTTAAAATGGGATGTCTATTGGACCAATGTTGTTGGGTAGTCCTCATCTATGCAAATCTAAGAATAATTTTGAATAAACATAAGTTCATAGTTAGCTCAAGATTAATGTCAAGTTATCTAGATCATTAATGTCGAAATAGTCAGTTTTGAACAATAAATCATGTTATAATGTAAAAGTGGCTATTTTCTGGTTCGACCTTATGTAAACTCTTTTATATAGAACACCCCCACTCACATGTCTCTACATGAGCAATTTAGGATCATGTCGCTAGTCCTAAATACAAAGTGAGTTGCATGTATAATGTCTCCAGACTAAGATGTCCAACCTTATTTCTATACTATAAATCATTTAAACTATTAACCACAACTTGATCCACTTTTATGTCACTACATAAAGTTCAAGTATTCATACTATTGCCAAGAAACCTTAGTTTATTTTTTTATTCATAGTTTATAACGAGCAAATTTCTTATTTCAATAAAAATTAATTTCTAAAACAATACTTCAATAATAGTTTTAACATTCACAAATCACAAGGATTAGAACATAAAACCCGATACAAATATGCATGACAAGTTATGTCTAGAGACAATGACGTATAAATAATCTTAAAAAAAAATGTAAGAAGTAGGACTTGAATCTAGATTAAGAAAGCTTTGATGGTAGTTTTACCATGAGCTAGTGACTAGTATTAATATTATTTCAGCTATATATATATATATAAAGAGAATAAAGTTGAGGAGGGCTCGAGTCTTTCCTAAACCTATACTAAATTTGCTAATGTCTAGAGACAACAATAACAATAAATGTGACAAATTCATAATTCTAAGTAGATGTGACCAAAATCAATTCAAATATGTTTGTGATTATGACCTATTACCATCGATCTATTAATGAAATCTCATTATGATTACACTATTTTTTATTATACATATCCGCAAATGCAACCATAGTGCTTCTATTGAAAAATATTGTTCAAAGGTCACACAAGATTTCTCAAACTAATCAAATATGCTTTAATAGTTTAAACAATTTTTATATGAGACATTGTGAATTTATTATAATTATATTATTTTGTAATTTAAGGTTTTTTTTTTAACACCTCTATTTTTTTCAACCATCAACTTCAAAAGGTTCTTAAAATTAAATTAATAAACATAAAAATAAATAAAGAAATCAAGGGGTTCACTTTTGTTTTCTTTCCCCAAGATGGTTGAACCACCCCCCCTTTAGAGAGGGTGAGAATAGATGGGAAATTTTTTTAGGAAAATATAAGAAGCAAAGGAAAAATTGTTGTTTGCCTTTTTAGAGTATTTTATCAGTTTTTATTTTTATTTTCTCATTAAATAAAATTAGACACTTGCATAAATGTTGCAATTTTTGCCATATTGTATTCAAATTTTACTATTTTACTCACTAATTATTTTATCAAAATAAATAAACAAAAATCTTCCTATGCTCGTTACTTTCAATACTATTAATTAAGTGTTTTCTTATCTAAATTATACAATCAACCACTTTCCAAAACTCATAGATTTTAACAAAAGTTCACCTAGAGTGTATTGTGTTTGTTTAAATAATCTTTATCAATTTTATGCCCCCCCCACGCACACACACATATATATAATTTTGAATGAGAGAATTTCCTCTACTTTTTAAAGTTTAGAGTTAAAAATTATAAGAATAAAAGATATATTATCATGTTTGGTATTATGCATTGTACAAATCAATTAAAATTCACAAAATTTAATGTGGTTTTTTTAAATAGAGAAGTTCACTAAATATGATGTGTATTTTTAGTTAAGTATCTTCTTGGTTGGTACATGAATGATATTAATTTTCATTAATGTGATACCGTACTTAAATTAATAACTATTATAGAATTAATGTGTCTTACCAAAATTTGAGGTATTCATTATTAATATTTTAGGACTTGGGTTATTAAAACCTTTCCATCAACAAAAATTAAAGCATGGTCAGTTAATTATATCTATGTGCTGCTCAAAAAGATTACTTTAGGATTCAGAGAAATATGATATATTGAATAAAGTAGATATACGTAAAGAAAAAAATCATAGAATATTATCTGATTTTAATTTCATTAAACATTTTTAAACTATCTTTAAAATAATTTTTTTCTTCAATCTCTAGATGGAATTATTGAGATCAAGAAAAAGAAAATTGGAATTCAACATTTGTGAATTACAACCATTTTCAAATCAGTTGTAATTAACAACTCGGTTTTTGTAATTGTGAGTAGATGCAATTATTTTTTTTTAGTTATTTACAATTTTCACCAAGTAGTTTAGAGAAGTGTAATATATAAACTATTTAACGTTCTAGTATATAACATCGTATTGTATTTTGAAAAATTCGCTCTAATAACGTTGTTCTCCCTCTGCCCTATAGACATAGTCATTAGTCAACATACTGTTGTGAACTACACATATATCTTTGTGTTGATCTTTATACGCTTTTGTTTTGCTTAATTGTTAATTTCATAACAATAATAATGTTATAGAAGGTGTGGTGCATAGTCATAAGAGAAAGAGACAATAATATCAAAATAAAGGAGAGATGACTCACTTTAATCATATCATTATTTGAATTTAATAATAAGGTAATTAATTTCACTGAACGGTCCAAATTATTTCTTTAACGAGAATACGATGTTATAGTCGAATTATTAAAGTATGCATTTATATTATGTTGTAAGAATTCTTTGTATCAATATACCTATCAAATCTCTCAAACTTAAAACTTTTTTAAAATGGTGTAATAAACTATAGTCTAAAAAGAATATCACTTTTCAAACCAAAATTACTTCTCATTCCTATACTTTTCCCCTACTACATAAAGAATAAAGATAAGTAGATAACTTAAATAAACAAAAGCAATATTCAATACATTATCCACATCAATCCACATAAACTCCCATCTTTCTATACATAAACTTTGTCAAACCTTTATTTTATGCCCTAAAATTAACCTCTCTTATTTTTTTTCTTCTAAAAGTAAAATCTGTGGTAATAAAAATCTCTAAAATTTCTATTTTAAAAATTAGAAACCCTACCTTAGCATTTTATTTTATTTAAGCAGTCAAAAAAAGAAAACGAAAAAGAAAAGTGAGTAAAGGAATAAGAGGAGTTAATAATAGTAATTAAGGATGAAAATTAAAAAACATAATTGGTATAACTGAGATTCTTAATTAATTAAATAGTTTAAAAGTAATAAGGAAAAAGGAAAAACAAAATTGATAAGGATGCGAAGGCAAAGGAATCGGAACACAAGTCTTATTCTCGGAGAGTGGAGACGGAGGATCTTTAATGAATTAGATGCTTCTTCTTTTCCCTACTATTACAACCCACATTTATAAGACCACTTTAAATACAAAAAGTACATCTTTTTTTTTTTTTAAGAAAAAAACCTTAATTAATATATAACACTAATTTTCTTTTTTACTCTCACAAATTTATACATTTGACTTCAAAAAAAAAAAAATTGATATCTTAACTAGTCAATTATATTTAAATTGATAGAACCAAAATTATTTACGTACTATGGTGTATTGTGGGTATGACATATGTAATAAATGATTTATTTTTAAAAATAAATAAATGTCTTATACAAATCATATGATTGTTCTATTTTTTTTATTAGGTTGAAGATTTAAGGTTTTAGATATAGTATTAGTTTTGAATCATTTTGGTCCTATATATTTAAAATGCTTATTTAGGTTCGTATATTACCTTCAACTTCTTTTTTCATATTGCTCCATACATTTTAAAGATATCTTTGTTTTTGAGTTTGTCCATCTTTTACTGTTATACATTTAAAATGTGAGAGTTTTTGGTTCCGTTAATTTCATGTAAGAAGATGAGATTAAAATGTAATTAAGGATAGATGAAAGGTGAGATGAAAGAGAATAATATATTTGAAGAAAAAAGAAAAGAAAAGAAAAGAAAAGAAAAGAGAAAGATAAAAAAAAGAAAAGGTGATTCGGATGAATCATAGTAGGATGCGTTTAGTTTACGCTCTCTCTCTTTGTGTGTGTGATGGGGTTAAGTTGGGTTCTATCTTGACGGGACTTATCCGAATAGCCCCTCCTTTCTTGGCCACCTCATAACTATTTCAATTAATTAATTAAATTAAGAAGAACGCCGGAGAGAAGGCTTCCAATGAAACAAACAAAGAAAGAAGCCTCAGGAGGTAACAGTTAACATCATTCAATTTTGCTTTCTCATTAAAACGCTGTCGTTTTTTTTTTCCTCCCAATCTCGTTGGAAAAAAGCATCCTTTTTCTTCTTTTCTTTAAATAATAAAATAAAGTATCCATTTGGTACTGTTTGATTGATTTCATTTGTTTTTTTTTAAATTTTTACACTTGCTTCCCCCTACTTTCCTAAACCATGTCACTACCCTTCATCACAACCCATTTTCTTTTACTTAAAAAGATAGTCTTACCGCATTTTGTAAATATTTTCTTTTATAAATTTTACCCTCGGCCCATTGGATGTATTTTGTGTTTTATAATAATAATAGATTATGCACTCAGTGACTTCGTTAAAGTTGATTCATTTTAAACAATAGGCGGCACATTGGACGAATTGTGTGCAACAATTTTCATAGTTTCTTCATTTTTAGTGAGTTCAAGTAGTGAACGACATAAAAATTGATCCAAACTAAAGTTTATTATTATCTATGATAAAGTAAAAGAAAACAAATTTGAATATGTTCCCATTTCAAAAATTCAAAAGGTTTCTATTTCTTTTAATTTAATTCAATTCAATATTAGTTATTATCATTTTTTTCAATTTTGGTACCACAATAGTAAGAGGATTGGAATTGGAATTAGTTAAAAATAATAAAATATTTATTTATTGGGTTTGAATTATAGAGAAGAAAATGATTTTAAAAAGGAAATCAAGTGGATGGCAAGATAAAGTAAATATGAAGAATTGTATGGAAGATTTTGATAGCGATGGTTAATTTTCTTTATATTTATTTTTTAAGAGAAAGAAAAAGAAAGAAAAAGAAAGGTATGTGTTTGGTTACGAGGAGAAGGAAAACCAGTAGGTGAAAAAACTAAAAATAAAAGAAGAGAAGTAAAAAGGAGTATAGGGTTAGTCAGGTTAAAAAGGAATGTGGGAATAAGAAAACAACAAAACCCAAACAAACCCTAATCCGTAATTAAATCACATTTGT
>JBBPDI010000009.1:13787558-13799463 GCA_037974545.1 Cucumis variabilis | reverse complement strand
ATTTGCTAAAATTCAAAAGAAAAAGTAGTTTTGTCATTTTTCAAAATGACCCCTAAAAACGTTGCTATATCTCTTATTATTCTTATTTGATAAGGCCTTCGTCTTGGCCAATGTTAAGGTCGAGCACACTTAGCTTGAGGCTTGTCGACTTTTTTTTTTAGGTCATTAACTAAGATAGTTTAAAATACTATGTGTTATTACATAGACCTAAATTTCTAATAAATTTCACAAATTTCTTAAATGGGCCTATATATTAAATAAAGGATCCAAATTACATATATATCCATTTTTATTATTAAATTGATTTAAAAAAAAAATAAAAAAAGAACGTGGGTTACAGTTTTGGAAAGAAATCAACCACGATTGAAACTTTCCTTCTTCAAACGTAGGTTACGGTGGTCTACTCCTTCCATTGTGTTCGCAAAAGCACTGTTTATAATGAGAAATTTATGAGATTTTGTTGGTGAAGAAGAAGAAGTTTGATGGCCAACAAAGATAGTAGATTTTCAACAGATTTTGGGTCTAAACTTTGAGGTTAGTACTGTATACTTCAAATCGTAAGTAGATTAGGGTATATTGAATATATTTTAGATATTCAATATATTTTACGAATATATTATAGTATGTATTGTTCATTTAAAAAATATATGATAAATAGAAGACATATAATATGAAGCGAGAATATGTATGTATGATATTCTCACTGCATATTATAGATATATTGAGATTGTGTAGTTTACTACTGTTTTATTATTATTTATTATATAAATATATATTTTAAATCCAAATTCTGTCGGAATTATGTAGTTTAGTACAAGTAGTTTACAATATATTTAAAATATAAAATTTTATTTGACTAACAATATTACTATATGATAAACAAAAAAAAAACATTACTAAAGGAAAAAATTCGAACAGGTTACTATATGTCACTAGATATGTTTTATTGTATATATGTGTTAGCAATATTTTGGAATAAAAAGGTAAAACGTTCTATGTAAAGTACCAGGAATTATAATGTTTTAGTATTATTTACTATATAAACATATATTTTAGACCCAAATTCGGTTGGAATTATGTAGTTTATAATATATTTAAAATATAAATGTTTATATGACTAACAACTTAATATTACGATATGATAAACAAAATAACAAAGAACATTAGTGAAGGAAAAAATTTGGACGTGTTACTGTATGTCACTATATTTGAAATGGTATGTATGTGTAAGCAATATTATGGAATAAAAAGTTAAAACGTTCAGGTAAAGTACGATGTAATGAAATTGAGAAAGACAACTAATCGAAAGTTTGACGAGAATGAAAGGACAAAATAAACTGAAGATCAAATAGGCAACAGTGAAGAACGAAATTGAAGACACCAGAATTGATGGAAGAAAACACCAAAATTGAAGGATGAAGAAGTCGTTGCCGGCGCCGGATGAAATTTTCTAGATTTTTTACATGGTGATGAAAATAAGAACATACGATTATATTTAATTATTAAATCATTTCATATTAAAAATGATTTTATTTGATTTTTAATTAATAAACTATTTTCACATTATTTACATAATAAAGTTGTACATTAATTAATAGCATAAATAAGACATTTACATAATAAAAATTTAGGACATTTATAAAATTTCGTAATAAATTTAGGTTTGTTTTTTCCATTTTGATCCTAGGTTATTGCCTTCAATTTGATCAGGTTATTGCCTTCAATTTGATCAGGTTATTGCCTTCAATTTGATCAGGTTATCTTTTCAATTTTCTTGCTTCATGTTCTCACCAAAAATCAGTTATGTCGGTCCAAAATCAAACATAACATTTGTCACTATTCCTATGTTAAGGATCATGGTTTAGTTGTAACGCACGTCGGATCTGATATTCTGCTATTCTGAGTATGACATTGATCATCTTTATCGTACTTCAAAGGACTTTGCCCCATTTTTATTTATTTATTTATTTATTTATTATTATGAAATACCAATTTTACAACTGTGGGTATAGTCATATCGAACTTGGTTATCTCAAGATCATTCTCAGGTAACTAGCCAGGCTTAGAATACCCATCCAAATATTTTTTTTTGAAGATCTGAGTGTGTCCAGGCACACATATCTACCACAATTAAATAGCATTGAGCGCAAAATTTATGTCGTGTTTATTCTTCCTGAAGGGCATAGTCATACAAGTTTGGTTTTTTTTTTTTTTTTTTTTTTTTAATTTTTATTGAGCTTAGGGTAATTCCTATTTAGACAAACCTAATCGAGGGTTTTGATTAGATTGTCATTGTACAAGAACGCTTGACCATGTCCTGGAGGAATACCGTTTCTCAAGGCTGAGCTAAAGCTCCTAGGTTATAGTCGCGGAGGTTATATGGGGGAAGGCAGATGGAGAAAGTGTGGCATTGATGAGGGTGATGAGCACCAGGTCTCTATAATCCCATCAGATATACTTAGGATTAACTTCACGAACAACAGATTGAGAGGAAGAAGAAGAGGCATTTTTGACAGTGATTGGTTGAGAGGCAGGAGAAAGAAACTTTTCAGGTGCTGGTGTTGAGTTGTCAATATGATCCAATAGGCGTGGGCAGGCAAAATTGTGAGATTTGGAATATTTTTCTCTTGGTGCACGCCGTAGAAATTCAACTACTGAAAAAATCACAATACTAAGAGATATATGATTTACAAAAATTAATCAATCATTTACACACATGTATCTGCTACAACACTGATGTGTATTGAGAACAGAAGTTAGCTGACTTGCATGGCAGTAGCGTCCTTAAAACTAGATCGATTGCAATTTACATAGAAATATTAGGATGAAATTTGAAGGAACATAAGAAACAGTATACTACTAAAAAAAGAGACAAGCTTACTTATGAAGGAGAAGAAAAACACCACATAAGATGAATGTGCCAGCAACAAGAATCCAACCAATGATCACCAAGGTACATTAGGAATAACAATGAGCTCTACTAGATTTGAATTAAGTTTCATTTGCATCTTCAAGTATTGAGAAATATAAAACACCTACAGAATCCAAGAAATGCCAGAAGGAGCATAACGACAACTAGAGTTATAAGAGCAAGCCTTCTGTTGTGCAAAATAGGTGAAGGAAACCATTAACGTACGTCTAAATCATCAAACACCATTCAGATTGTATATAACTAAAAAAGATTCAACTAATTACTATTGGATATTATTTGAATTCTCTCCTGTCTTCTCAGAAAGAGTAGTAGCAAAAGAATTAAGCTTTCTATCAATGTCATCAATTTTTCTCTGGATATCAGGAGAAAGAAATGTTGTTGCAACTCCTATCTTTTTAGCTGCACTAAGATAACCCGACACATTGCGAAGATTAACAACAATATCATCAGCTTGACCCACTACATAGTCCAGTGTCCTTGTTGTGATGCTGTGAAACTTCCCCTGACCCATGTATAAAACAATGCACCCACACTAAAAACCAAAAGTTCAAATTAAAAAAAAAAAAAATCCAAAATACTCAACCACGTAGAGAAAGCTGAGATGAAAATGAAATATAAATTGAGCAAGATCTTACATAGTTGCAATGGTAAAAAGGATAAGGAAAATGAAAGAAAGATCATAAGCCAATTGAGAATAAGCCATAAGGCCGCTCCCTTTGACAACAGCATAGGCAAATTAGGAGCAAAATCAATCCAAAAACAAAGAACCAAATCCCAACGTGACAAAGAAAGGAGCTGCTATAAAGGGAACAATCACGGCAGATAACAAAACAATGATGAGAACAAAAGTAAGAACCCTAGAACAAATTAGTTCACAAAATATAGTAAGGAAACAAATACTTCAATAATATTTGAAATAAAATAAAGAACGATAATCATAAAAATCAAACTTGAAAAAGACAATTCCTAGAAACAGATGCAACAAAGTCAATAAATAAAATTATCATCATCAATAGGGACCCACTCATAGATGTTCTGTTGCTTTGAATAATTGGTATTAAGAGATGGTTTCAACACAACTTGAGCCATAAAACCTTGCAAACTTCATGAATATGTATTGGTAGACTTGTTTTTATCTCCAGAATATCAAATTTGAGAAGATGACATTTAATATTTTCCATTAATATGTGTCGTAAATGAAGAAATGAGTAATATTGCAAACCTTTGCAACTAGAAAATCTGATAAAATCCCATTGCCTTCCAAGCAACTAACGTCCTATAGCAATGGTTTCCCTAGATGCAGGTTTTGTTACTTTAGCTGCCTGCAAGTTCAAAAAGAAGAATGTATGAACTACAAAGTAAATTCAGAGTTTTGAAGGAGAACAACATTTATACTCTTTTTACAAAATTCTTCCTTCTTACTAAAAATATAAGGTATCATATACATTTATATTTAACTCATGACATCAAATTATGGTTGTGTGGTCCTTATTTTTATACAACATTTTGACATCAAGACAACTAACAAAAGTACCTACCTAACCATCTACCTATTATAGATCCCATCTTTCTAGCATCATTCTATGTTTCTCAACCATAATGAAACATATAAATGTAAGAGAAAACTAATAGAGAAATCATCAAACGAAAATACAAAGCAATCGCAAGAAGGTCTCGTGCCAACAAACAAAAAAGCATGAAATCGTGGTCGATATGTGTGGCCTTAATCGACATGTTGGTTGTGGGCCAAGAAGTAGCAGCAGAGAAACATCTTAAATTTCTCAATCCTTGCAATCAACCTTCTCCACCTCGAACTTTGTCCATAAACCATAATGAAACATATAAATATAAGAGAAAACTAATAGAGAAATCATCAAACGAAAATACAAAGCAATCGTAAGAAGGTCTTGTGCCAACAAACAAAAAAGCATGAAATCGTGGTCGATATGTGTGGCCTTAATCGACATGTTGGTCGTGGGCCAAGAAGTAGCAGCAGAGAAACATCTTAAATTTCTCAATCTTTGCAATCAACCTTCTCCACCTCCAACTTGTCCTAATATGGACAAAGTTGACGAGACAAACCTCTACGATAGAGGTTGCTCTGCAATCAATCGATGTCGTGGAGGGTGAAGCATATACATTTTTAAAAACATTATTTGACTATAGATGTGTAAACAAGCAGAGTTATTTATTAATGGAATGTTACTTATAAGATATGCTAAGTATGCAAACATTTCAAGGAAATATAAGGATAAGTTTCAAAAATCCATCCTCAATACGTCTGATACAAATCTCTATCAATTTTCCATTATCTATGTAGTAAAAAAGTATGAAGTCATATATAAGGCTAACTAACAACTAATACTTTATACTCATTCTTTGTTGATTAAGCAAGGCTTCCATGTATAAATGTTTGATAATTGACCTTTCGTGATATGAAATTAAATTTACAAATACTATTTTGTTAACTATAAATATTATTTGAAAAAAAAAAACAAAAAAGAAGAACAAACTCATTTAGTTAACGATAAGTATTTGGATATTTCAATTAAAATATGCCAAGTTTGCTTTTCCTTAATATGTTAAGTTCAATAACACTAGTGTACTCTATGTGTTTTACTTAATTAGAAAATGGTATGAAGTTTAATCCACTCAGAACCAAACTTCTCATTTTAAGACATAGATTGGGTAATCGACAAGGAAGATCTATACAATATCTTAGTGATAATACTGATATACGTTTTGATACATAAATGACAAGTTTCATGCAAGCTATTTGGATTTCCAAAATTCAATAAACAAAAGTAGAGATTCACTACAATCACTACCTTTTTCCTAACCTTAGCTTGTGGACCATGATTGACAAAAATTGCTAAACATTAAAGGAAAATTTATTAACTAAATTAATAAAATTGATAATGACTAACGTTCAACCATTCTTCCAAATCAATTTACCCCAAATGGAGATTGAAACAAATTCAACCTTGATTCGAAAAAAATTGAGAGGTTATATCCTTCAAATTACCCAACAAAAACTTCAAAGAAATACTTCCAATTCAATATGTAATAAATTTATTTTTATCCCAAAAAATTACCATTTGATGGCTATACAAACAATGACAAATGTTTGTTTTATTCCCCTCACCTCGCCCCCCGGTAGGAAAGGAAGTCCATCGTTGAACTTGCAACCCTGATGGCCTTCTGTGCCTTGTACTCGTATCATTTTTGTAGTGGTCACTGTAATTCTACATCGCACGAAGAAGTTAGGCAATAAAGTCGAGTCATTTTTTAGTCTGTATTTTGTCCTTTTTTGGAGGACTTGTTACCAATGATCAAATATACCTTAATCTTTGTTTAATAATGAAGTTCTATTCTTTCTCTCCAGTTTGACTTTCGAGTTTAAAATTGAAATCTATGAAGTTGTTATGTTTACTAGGTGTTCAAATGTCATTTCAAGAGGAGACACAGGATGAGCTACTAGGTGGCACTCCTCCACTTGGTTGCATGAAGTGACCTTAAGGGCGGTGCATGACATTTACAACTTTTCATTTATACATTAGATAAGCTCTACTCTTTTTATAAAATTCTTCCTTCTTACTAAAAATATAAGGTATCATATAGATTTATATTTAACTCATGACATCAAATTATGGTTGTGTGGTCCTTATTTTTACAACATTTTGACATCAAGACAACTGACAAAAGTACCTACCTAATCATCTACTTATTATAGGTCCTCTCTTTCCAGCATCATTCTTTGTTTCTCAACCATAATGAAACATATAAATGTAAGAGAAAACTAATAGAGAAATCATCAAACAAAAGTACAAAGCAATCCTCAAATTATGCTTGTTGATATGTTTGGCCTTAATAGGCATGTTGGTCATGGGCCAAAAAGTATCAGCAGAGACTTAACATCCTGTAACGACCCAACTCTCCTACTAAGCTGAAGTCATTACCAATTAAATATATACAGACTTTTTATTTCTAAAAACAAGAAAGCACTAAAATTTAATGAAACATTTTAAAAATTTAGCTAAAATAAATAGTAAAACATATATAATGAGAGAATGAAATAATAGTTAAATAAATAATTAAAATACTAGTTTGGGGCCCAAAAAGTAAATAAAGAAAATAATTGAAATAATCATGAGTTTCTAAATATAAATTATTGAAGTCTAAGTGAGGAAGAAAACTGGAACTATTTCTTATGGCGAACCACGATCACTTCTTATCATTCGCCAGCTTGGCTTTACCTCTACCCTTACCTGTAAAAATAAAACATGTAAAAGAATGAGTATAAATTTATACTTAGTAAGGAACACACTAATAGTTTTGCTATGTGTCTGTTAACATCCCATTAGAATTCTATAATAAAGTACCTCTTACTATTGTGCTCTATAACGCACGCTGTCCAATGGTCTCGGAGGGACACATCTGGGCTCTTGATGAATCCGAAGGAATCTTCCTAAAGGAGAGTGCGCTGTATGTGACTTCGTTGAATCACACATCAAACTAGCCATATAGGCATACATAGGTGGTGATCCCAAGGAACACCCATATGGTACGACTCTAATAGGTGGAATTAACAAAACACTATAACCTATACATATATATCATATCATCAATATCCTAACTCAGTTAGACATAACTCAAACGTAACACATTTAATCATAACATGCTTCATTCATACTGTAGTTCAATTATAATATGGTTACCGGAGTAACCAGTTATAAGATCATCTCAAATAGTCATAATATACCTCAAATCATAATATATCTCCCTTAGCACACTATTGAGTAATACATTAATGCAGAACATACATTCAAAATAGAGTCTAATAGGAAAATTCTCTTACATGGAGATATGCTAAAAAAAATGATAATTCACTGGTTGACAGTCAGATTCTCCCAATACTCGGTCCTAAACATGAACAAAATTAAAATCAATAATTTTGTCAACTATCACCCTACTGTTTAATTAAGCAACCAAGCTTATCCAAACATACCCCAAGATTAAGGTTGAATCGAGCACAACCTTAATTGAAAAAAATTCACAACCTCAATTCCTTAAAATCAACTTAAATCCATAATTTAACTTATTTGGGACATAATAGGTAATTAATGGGGTTACCAAACCCAATCAAAACTAGGCAAAAACTCACCAAAAGTGACTCCAAAACAGAAGACGACTCGGCAGGACAATCGGCTCAGCGTGCAGCTCGTGGAGGAGGAAGGAGCACATGTGCGACTTGGAGAACAGAGATGGATCGTGCAATTCGTTCATGGCTCATATTGCTCGATGAAGGAAACGTGGCTTGGCTTCGCGAGGAGGGCAACTTAAATTGCTTGCACACGCGTGGCTTGTACTCGTCATTGACCAGTCGACTTCGATTTGGACGACGCGACGAATGTGATACTGACAGTGGCAGCGACGTTCGATGGTAGAGGATGTCTCGATTCCTGGTGAGGCACAGACAAAAAGCAGCTAGCTTCACCGACGAACATGCGGCGCCTAGGCTATTGATGAACTGAGTGGCTTGTCTGTGGTTAAATAGCAACGTGCAGTTGCCGACAGAAGGAGTGGACGGAGATGGGAATGGTAGAGATTTTAGCTGTGGCTAGGGTTCTTTGGATGAAGGAGAAGGTGAATAGTGGATCTTCTTCTTTGCATGCTTCACGGGGGGTCTTATTTAAAAAAATAATAACATAATTATCCTTATTTCCTTCCCCTTTTCCAAATTATCCTTATTATTTTTCCTTTTCTTTTTCCAATAGAACAATAACTCCTTCTCTCTCCTCAATTAATAACCCATTCCATCACCATTAAACTCTCTCTTTTTTCCAAAAATATAACACATTTTTCCTTAACAATTATATATTTCTATAATATAATTATTCCTATTCCTTCACAACTTAATATATATACACATAACTAATTATCCATAAAACTTTCCACTTTACCTACTTAATTCACCAACACCTATCAAGCCAATAATTACACTTTAATCGAATTCTAATTTCAAAAATTAATTACATAACTTTCCAAAATACTTAATTTCCAAACAATTCCTCCAATAACACCCAAAATTCACATATTGAAAATACAATAAAAAAAAATTAGCTTAATAGTTTTGGGGTATTACAATCTTCCCTCCTTTGAGAAACTTTCGTCTTCAAAATCTATAATCCTCAAATAGCTCAGGATAATGCACTCTCATGTCGTCCTTTCTCTCCCAAGTAGCTTCCTCAATCTCGTGGTTTCGCCACAAAACATTGACCAATATAATTCCTCTGTTAAGAAGCAGTTTAACTTGCTTTGCTAAAATCTCAATTGGTTGCTCCTCATAGCTCAAGTTCTCGTTAATTTGCAATGGTTGTAGTCGACTATATGGGTAGGGTCTGCTACATACTTCCTCAGTATAAAGACATGGAACAACACATCATGAACTGCAGATAATGACGGAGGTAAAGACAAACGATAGGCTACAGGGTCAGTCCTCTCAAGAATCTTAATCGACCCTACAGAACGTGGACACAACTTTCCCTTCTTCTCGAATCTCAAAACACCCTTCATAGGTGCTACCTTCATAAAGACCATGTTTCTACTTCAAACTCAAGATTCCTACGACGTTCATCAGCATAACTCTTCTGTCTGCTCTGTGCTGTCAACATGCGAGCTCTAATCTTCTGTATGGCTTCGTTGGTAGTCTAAACTAGTTCATGGCCTAACATCCTCTACTCACCAACTTCACCCCAATAAACAGGGGACCTACAACTCTTACCATACAGAGCTTCAAACTGCGTCATGCCAATAGTAGTCTCGTAGCTGTTATTATTGGCGAACTCCATCAACTGCAAATGAGAGTCCCAACTCCCTAAGAACTCTAACACACAAGATCGCAACATATCCTCCAGAATCTGATTCAAATGTTTTGTTTGACCATCAGTCTGAGGATGAAAAGTTGTACTGAAGTTCAATCTCGTGCCCATGGCAGCCTGAAGTCCTTTCAAGAACTTGTAAGTAAAACGGACATCTCTGTCGGAAACTATGGATACTGGCACTCCATGCATCCTCACTACTTCAATCATATACAGTTGTGCCCACTTACTGACAGTATAAGTTGGACTTCCCTGGAACGAAATGTGTTGACTTCGTAAGCTTATTAACAACAATCCATATCACTGTATAACCCTTTACGGTCCTAGGCAGTCCAGAAATGAAGTCCATAGGTACATTCTCCCACTTCTACTCTGGCACACCCAAGGGTTGCAACAAACCTGTTGACTTTTGTCTTGGTGCCTTTACCTGCTGGCATACCAGACATTTACTGACAAAATCTGCCACCTCTCTCTTCATATTTCTCCACCAATAAACTCACTTCAAATCCTGGTACATCTTTGTATTGCCTGGATGCATAGAAAATGGAGAACTATGGGCCTCAATCAATAACTCGATCTTAACTGCACTGTCTGCTGGCACACATAATGTAACACCCCAAAACTATTAAGTTAATTTCAAATTTTATTATATTGAATTTTGAGTGTTAATTTTGAGAAATTGTTTGAGATTGTGGAAATTAAGTATTTTGGAAGGATATGTAATTAAATTCTGAAAATTGGAATTCTATTTTTAAAGTTTTGGTTTTTGGATTGATTGATATTGATGAATTAAGTTGTTAAAGTTGATAGTATAAGGGTAATTATTTTTATGGATATATATTAAGCTATGGAGGAATAAGAATAGTTATATTATGGGATAATATAATTGTTAAGAAAAAATGTATCATATTTTTGGAAAAAGAAAAAAAAAAGATGAAAAGTTGGATTTGATGGGTTAAGTTATTGAGGAGAGAGGAAAGATTGATTGTTAGTGTTGAAAAAGTAAAAAGGCAAAGGAATTAAATTAAAAGATATAATAATAATAATAATAATAATAATAATAATAATAATAATAATAATAATAATTGTTATTAAATAAGGCCATCTCGTAAAACGTAAATTCACTATTTACCTTCCTTCTTCACCTTTCTTCTTTTTCTTCACGTTAAAACCCCAGTTGTCGCCCTTTTCACTATTCATCTTCGGCCATCGCAAATCCTACGATCAACGTAACCCCTTTGCACGATGACGACCTTTGACAAAGCCGCTGCACTGCGTTCCTTCTCCGCCTCGCATCTCCATCAGTCAGTCGTAGCCACACCATCCCTACCGTCGTGAAGCCTCTCCTCCCTCCATCCAAACTTCTCCTTTGACGACATTGTTTTTGACAAAGACGTGTCGTCCAACCGTCTGAGCCAAGGAGGCACATCAATTAAACTCGAGTTAGTCATCTCTTAGGTGAGCTTCTTCATCCTTTCAGCCGTGCGAGCTGCTCCATCCTTCCAATCGTGCGAACCGCTTTATCCTTAATTTTCGTGTCGTCCAACAGTCGTGCGAGCCGAGTTCTTCACTCGAGTTGAGCCTTCTTGTTCCTCTTTGTATGAGCCATTTTCGAGCCACATCCCCAATTGAGCCGAGCTAATCTTCCTAGCCAAGCCGTAAGCTCTCCTTCAATTAGTTATTTAGCCATTCACCTTTTGAGCCTTATTTTGGAGAAGTTTGGTATGTTTTTATGGGTTTGGTATTTCCATCCAGTACTTATTATCCCAAACAATCTAAGTCAATAAATTGAGTTGTGAATTTAAGTTGGAATGTTATTTTTACTTGAAAGTCGATTATTTTGTTGGAAGATTGGAACTATGAAATTTTCCATTCAAGGTTGTGTTGGATTCAACTTTAGTCTTGGAGTTGAAGGGATAAAAGCCCTATAACAGCGGAAAAATTAAAGAACCATTACTCAATTTAATTGGGAATATTAAAATACCAGTACATTGGCAAAATTAGAATTAAAATTTTAAATAAATTCTAAGCATGCTTTTTTTTTATTTAAGAGATACAGAGAACTTACTTTTGTTGATATCTCTGAATCTGC
>JBBPDI010000009.1:13749818-13773599 GCA_037974545.1 Cucumis variabilis | reverse complement strand
CCAGCCCCAATTATAGCCACTGACTGCTTCATTTCTGCCATTAATAAATATGGTGCTATTAATATGGCTAACTTTTTTTCTCTTTGCCTTAGCTAAGTGTTTGTAATTTTTGATGTGGTCTTTGCATGGGAAGGGACTCTCCTTATATAATGAATTTGTGTGGTTGGGTGTGTGTGAATGCATGCCCCCACTATCCACATTCATTATTGAAGGTAAATTTTAGAGATTTAGGGTTTAGTGTTTAGGGTTTTTGGATTTAGTGAATGAATGTAAATGCATGCCCCCACTATCCACATTCATTGAAGGTAGATTTTTAGTGCAATAATACTTTCTAATGTACCTTTGATTATATCTATTTTTTTCTTCTGCAGTATGTTATGTTTTAACTTTGTAAACGATAAAAAACTCAAAACACTTTTGATTTGTCTAAAATCACTTTCCTTCTAAAAATTTTGATGTTCCGAATTTGAAAATATCCAAATCAATCACCAGAAGATTTTTTCAGTGATTTTCATCTCGTGATTATAAATTTGTGAGTGATTTCTTTTATCTTTAATTTTATTTCACTTTAACTTTTGCCCTTTTTATTTTTTCTCTCTAAAAACTTCATAAAGTTTATCTTCAATTTTATTACCATATATTTCTTAACAAAAAATTGCCTTTTCACTTGATCTCTCTCATGATTTTTTCTCTCTTTAACTTTTTTTCTCTTGAAATTTACTCTCCATCCTCTTATATTTTCTCTCTCTAAAATTAGTCTTCATCCTTATTATTAAATTTGTTTATCTAATTTTATATCTCTCTCTTTAAATTTCTCTTTTGCAACATTCTTATTTCTGTTTGAAATTTTTCTCTACGCCTTCATATTTTTTTTCTTAAAACTTTTATTTCTCTCTATAATTTATTTTTCAATTTCCGAAGGTATGGGTTTTCTTTAGTAATTTGATCGTTCTTAAATTTAATTTGAAAACAAACATTAATGATTTAAATATACTTTTAATTAAATTAAATCACAAGTACGTAATTTATTATATTAACATAGTTTAACACACTCTTACAATACTAATTATATTTAGATAATTTAGCACAAAATGTTATTGTAAAAGTCAGTACCAAACATGTTATAGATAATTGAAAATCACTTTTAGATGTCTAATCAAATATTGAAATGATGTATAAACAAATCAATTTGGGTTTTACACAAAAAGAAAAAAAAAATTGTATAAAATGAACTATAATGTTAGAGACCAATAAATTGTATAAAATAATTGTAAAAAAATTAAAAATATATAAATGTCTATACTATATATACAGTATGGCAATTTTTATATTAATAAATTTTAACAGATTTTGTGTATTTGTAATATTTTAAAAATGTTATATATATATATATATATATATTAATACTTAAATTTAATTGTATTAATTACTTTGCTTTTTAACATTATTTTAATAAGTGGTAATCATGATATTTGTTTGTTTGTTTTTTTTTTCTTTTTTCAATTCAAGGGGTTCCACTTCCAAAATATTAGAAAGATCAAGGAGAAAGGAATGATTGAGGACATTGGATAGTGACTAAAGTTGAAAGATTATAAAGACATTGATATTAAAGTTTTGTGTTATTATGTAAATATCAATAAAAAGTAAAATTTTGCTATATAATAGTGCTATATTTAAAAGCAACTTTGTTTTAAAAATTAAAAAATGGCACTAACTTAATTATAATTTCTTATAAAATTAATTACTCAACAATGAAAATATGAGAAATGAGTAATTAGAAAGCTGACCATTAAAAGTATAAATCTGAAAACATATGAATCAAATTAAAACAAAACACAAAATTTAAATATAAAATTATAATATTTTTGAAACCCAATTATATGATCTAAATTAAAACAAAAGTTATAACTTAAGGTTTAAATGTGTAGTATTTTAAGGTTTAAATGTGTAGTATTTTAAAACATAGAGATTAAATAGAAATTAAACCTAAAATTTAGAGATAAAATATGAAATTTGTTATATTTTGTAAATATTTTTGTTAAAATTGTTATTTTTAACGATTTTTTTAATATTAAAAATAATTGAATTTAAAATAACAAAACGTTTGAAATTATATATAAATAAATCGAAATGGTCAAATAATTGTTTAACCAAGTTTATTTATTTAAAAACATCTCACAGTTAGACTTGTATGTCAATTTCGTGAATGTACAAATAAAAACTAGCAATTTTGGGCTTGTGACTTAGAACTTTTAGTTTTTATTTTGCAATTGAAATTTCAAAATGGACATATTTGAGAAATCTTTTTGAAAATTATTAAACCAATTTTAAAAAAATGTCATTGAAGTACATATACTCTATATTCTTTGATTGTCCTTCTACCCTATTCTCTTGCGGGGATACAGAGCTTTTAATTTGTCTTACTTTAGGGCTAATAATACCAATTGAGGCCTAAAGTTTGGAAGGTAGCTTGGTGTATGTTGTTTTATATATCATCATGCATATTTAACACGTCCGTAACAATATAATACCAATTGAGGCCTAAAGTTTAGAAGGTAGCTTGATGTGTGTCGTTTTATATATCATCGTGCATATTTAACACGTGTGTAACAATTATATCGATGGAGTTACCTTTTGTTCTTTCCAACTAGTTAGTAAAGTTGTGTAATATAACTTTTTTTTCTTTTTAACTGCTGTTCGTAATGACTCGAGGCTTTTATATTTGAAGGAATGACTCAAGCAAGTTTTTCACCTTGGAACATTTTCTTTGATTTATATGTGTATTTTTTCTATTATTTTTGCTCGTGTTTCCTTAATTTCTTTTATTGTAATTGTGAGATTTTTTTCATTTTATTGCAATTTAATACTTAAAAAAAGAAGACTATATTAATATTTTTAATTAAAAATCTACTTTCATTTATTTAACTGTTTCCTAATTAATTAAGAAAATAAAAGATTTTTCTATAAATTAGAAATAGGGATATTTGTTAAAAATTAATTTCACCACTTGCTTAATGGGAAATTAATGAGAAATTACTAAAACAGATATTATTGGAGTTTATTTCGATTTTCATGGATTTTCTTTATTATTGTTGTTGAAAATATGTTGCCAAAAATACCAACTATTTTTAATTGAAAAATGTGTAGTTTTAATTTTACAAAGGAACAAAAAGATAATAACAGAATTGTTATGTGGTTATTAATTGATAGCATGGGAGATTTAAGATCACAAATTGGATATTGATTTTTAATGTAGCATTAGATCTACTTTGAGTTTGAAATAAAACACATGTAGGATTTTGGGACCGGGTGGAAATCTAGCTTAGGGTATGTCTATTCATTTGTTTGAAATCAACTATTCATTTTCTAACGTTATGATCAAGGATGTAAATTCCTAATGTTCTTCACCATTAGACTTTTTCCTTTTACTAGATTGTTCGACAAGTTAGATACGTTTCTTTTTTTTTTTGTATTGATCATTTTCTTAGCTTTGGACAAAGTTAGAGTTCTCTTGTTCCATGTGTGTACCACTTGTGTTGATGGAGTTACCTTCTGTTCTTTGCCCTACTAATTACTGAAATTGTGCAATATAAAGTTTAATTTTTTTCTTTTAGTTGTTGTTCGTAATGACCTGAAGCTTTTATTAAAGGGACTCAAGCAAGTTTTCCTCCTTGGGACATTTTTTTTATTTGTGTGTATATTTTCTATTATTTTTGCTCTTGTTTCCTTAGTTCATGTTATTGTAGCTGCAAGATCCTTTTCATTTTATTGCAATTCAACACCTTGAAAAAAACTATATTATTATTTTTAATTAAAAGTCTACTTTCATTTATTTATCTGTTTTCTAATTAAGGAAATGAAAGTTTCCTTTTTTGTATAAATTAGAAATAGTGATATTTGTGGGACACATTATAAAAAAAAAAAACAAAGATTTTGAGTGGGTGTTTCTCTCAAACTTTTTTCTCTCACAATCAATGCCTCTTCTCATTGCACGTAATCGTATACCATTCTTCTCCCTTTTTATCCCCTTTCACACAAATATCTCACTTCCTTTTCCTATTCCATTTCCTCTTCTCTCTTTTCCTTTTCATTTCATTTCCCCCTTTTCTTCACATATTTGTTATTTTCTCTCCACTTTCTTTCTCTCCACTCTTTTCTTATTATATTATATTTTACTTAATTAAAAAGAACCTTTTGCAAAAATAGCAATAAAATGGATGATAATAGAATTAATGTAGACATTTTAAATTGTAAAAGTAGAGAATTTAAAAGCATATAATCTTATGAATACCGTTCAACAGTCTTATGATTACTATCTGATAATCGTAATCAATCACTAATTTTGTCATATTCCTAACATGCAAAAAAATATGTGTCATGAGTTGTTTTTTTCTAAATATTTCTGTCATTTGATACAATTTTTCTAATTTAAAAAGTTAATTAAAAGACATATATCCAACCTTCAAAATTTAATTTATTTTCATTTATTTCTAAATACGATATACAAATACATGCCAACAAAAGCTTGACTAGTTTACCCTTAAATCAAAAAGTTCGTCATCTTTTCACTCCTATTTGTAAATAATAATAATAATAAATTAATAATACATATGTATGTATACTCATGTATTTGTGTATTATAGTTAGTCAATTTCTTATTTGATTAGTTGATTAATTAAAACTAACCATATTTATATTTTGGCTTGGCAGATTGCTATGTGCCCGTTGTAACCAACTTTTTTTCTCCAACGTTATTTAAAATTAATTCAATTCTTAGATTAATTTATGTTTTAATTTAGCTAATTTTGTGATTAATAATTTTTTATACTAAAAATTGTTATTTAACTACTTTTAAAATTTTGTTTATAGTCTCATGTAAAAATAACTAAAATGATTAGTTAGACTAACTAAACTATTAAGGTATTAAGATAGATAGGTAAATACTAAAAGTGGTAACTTTTTAAAATATGTTTTACATGGGTTAAAGTTAGTATTATTTCAAATTAAAAAAAAAATTGTTGTTTCAAAATATAATTTTGGATATGCATATAATCCCCTCTTCTTCATCCATGGGAGGAGACAAAAAGAAAAAGCCACCAAAAAAAAAAGAGAGAAAAGAAAAATAAAACTCCTAGCTTCCATATCTGCATCTTATCTTTAGCCTCGATAACCACCACTTTTTTTAGCCTTCGTTCTCTTAGGAAAAAATCAAAAGATCTACAACTTTTATTTTGTTATCTCTCCTAACAATCTCTAAATATCCATCTTTCTCGTATAAACTTTCTACAAATAGCAAAAATCCAACTAGGGGTGAAATCGGGTTGGGTTGGGAGACATTCTCAACCCAACCCATATTTTCGGGTTATTTGGATTGTCAACCAGAATAACTCGAATTTAGTTTCTAACCTAACCCAACCCAACCCGTAAAATATGGATTGGATTGGATTAGGTTGTCGGGTTGTATAGTTTTTTTTTTTCTATTTTCTAATAGTTATAAAAGTTCAAAATTACAACATTTAAATTTCAAACCTATATAATTCAAAATTAAGTTTATATACGTAATTTTTTCTTTTATATATATATATATATATTATATTAATTCGGGTTGGGTTGGGTTGAACCGATTTTTTCAACCCTCCAACCCGAAAAAATCAAATTTTTTTAACCCAATCCAACCCATATTTTAACCTAACCCAACCTGGATAGTTCGGGTTATTGGAGTTTAACCCATATTCTTATACTCCTAAATCTAACATATACAAAAGAAACTTGAACTTAGAGATGTATTGATAGGACCTTTACTCCCAATCATTCACATCTCAAATAATAATTTAGTGTGTTGGAATTTTTTTCTTTCTTCTTCTTACTTTATTTATTTTTGTTTGGGTGTTTCTCTACTTTTCTTTCTCTTATAGTTATTTATTTATTATATTGTGAGTTTCTTTTATTTATTTATATATATATATATACACACACATGCAGTGAAAAAAAACTACACAAGTAAAATTACACAAACATAGTTATCACTAAACTACCTACAAATATTAATTATTAAATAGTTTTTTCTATATATATTATACAAAGACGATAAAATTGAAGGAGACTCAAGCCCCCTTGGACCTATACTAAATCCATCGGTGCATGCATGTGTATGTGTATATATATACGTATATAATTAGCACTTTATTTATTTAAATTTTTTTCTTCTTTTCATAACATTGATGAATGTTTCTTTAGTATTTTTTTTCTTTATCATTTATTTTTATTTAATACGATAATTTTTTCTTCTTTTGGGATCAATTTAATATGTTATTATTAATAGTTGTTTAAATTTATTAATATTTTGAATTATTTTTCTTTTAAAAATTCTGTACACAAATCTTGAGTCGATTATTTGAGAGTATTTGAGAGTATGAAATCGATCTCTAATAAAATTCCTCTAAAATGTCAATTAATTTAAATCATTAATTGTTGATGATGTTCAGATATATATTTATGTACTTCTTAAACTTCATTTAAAACATTTGAAAGCTTTTAAAGTTATGCTTCTTGTAATTCGTTTTATTGAGCTTATTATTTTTATAAAATTTTGAATCAAAGAAATTTGGAATTTTGATTTTTTAAAATTCTCAATATGAGAAAATTGATTTTTGGAAGTCCGAGCTCAATCTTAAATATATTTTTATTAAAATCTCAATAGACTATTTATGTTTGTTTAATTTGTTACGATGCATTACTCTTGTTTTTACTAATTATCTTATTTTTTTATTAAATCTAATTTTAATTTCTATTTTAAATTTATAAATCATTTTAATTAAAAATTTTCAATGTTTCAAAATCATTGTTGTAATTTAAATTTCTCCAAGTTTTAAAAGATTTCAAAATAAAATTTAAGAGTTCAATTTTTTTTTTAGAATTCTTAAGGAAAATTTTATCCTAAGAAAAAGTGATTTAATTAATATTTTTAGAAAATCTCTTTTATTATAAGGTTGATTCTACCAGGAATTTTGAGAGACTATACTAATTTCTCCATCTCTTGAGGTGAGAATTTTATTTAATATAGTTTAATTGATGTAATGCTCTTCACTTATTTTATGAGATCATTTGTTCAAATATTGGAGTAATATGATAAAATAAGACATTATTTAAAAAAAATTAAAAAGATGTTTTCAATTTAAGATTTGAAATTTAGTCACCGTGTTGTGGAGCAAAAGTGTTCATAAACAAATAATTCTTGAACTCAACACTAGTTTTTGCATATCATTTTCTAAGATTTTATTTTAAAATTGTTAACTTTATTTTGGTGTCCAATCACACCATAAAAAAGGTTGATGTTCGTTTTTTTTATTTTAAATTCAACTAATTTTGAGGAAATCAGCTGCTTCACGTCATTTCGCACATGTGGTGACACCTAATATTTATTTGTTGTTAATTGATTTTTTTTGTTCTTTTTTAATAGTTGTGTTATTAAATCTTCCAGTAATTTCTTAAAGTGTTTTGAAGAGAAATTATCATAAATAACAAAAAAAACTGAAATTATTTAAAAGTATATATAAAAAAATCTCAAATGAACTATAAAAAATGTAATGATTATGCTATAATATTTTAACCGAGTAAACAAGTTGTTTTAAAAAAATGAAATTTTTATGAGATAGAAATTAGAGAATTCAAGAGTTTGATTATTATTGTTTGAATATGTTTTGATTGGCCAAGTTAAATTTTTAAAGAGAAATTGTAAAAATAGAACATTATTTGACAAAATATTTATACTTCATAAGAAAAAATAAGTATAAGTGTAGTTAATTTTGTCTTTTAGTTGTTTTGTTCTATAAAGTATAAATAGATTGTAAATTTTTTTATTTTTGAAAAAATTCCAATTTTAAATATATTTTTAATCATTTGTTTAAATATAAAAAGAAAAACTATTTTTTTAACAAATTTAAAATAATAAAATTAGAAAATAAAAGAAATTTTCTCTAATTTGATATTTTAATTTTAATAAATAATTAAACACAATTTACTATTTATTTTTATAGATAAATAATTTTAAAAATGAAGGTATTCATTTAGTGATGTGGTACTAATGTAAGCTATTTCGTAATGACTATTCATCTTATATCACTTGAATGGACTAATAAATGAAACAAATGATTGACTCATTCTAATATTATTAGCATCAAATACAAAAAAAATAAAAAAAAAAGTTTTTAATTTGGTCAATTGCCCAATAAATCTTTTCCAGTTATCGGCCGCCACGTTTCACCTTTGATTAAAATAACACTAAATTTTATTTGGTTAAAGTATAGTTTTAGTCTTTCCAATTTTAGGTTCTATAATTACATCTTTTTATTACTTTTTATTTTTATTAACCTTTTTACTATAAGTTTGAAACTATAATTTTCATAAAAGTTATTGCGATTATTTAATTCATTTTATTAATCACATTTTAATAAAAATTAGTTTGGATATACTAAATTTAAATTTAAAAAAAAGGATTGAAACTAGAGTTTGAATAAAATAATAATAAAAATAATATTTCAATCAATTTAATGTTTTATTGTCATATTACTTTTCAAACCAATATAGGAGTGAGGGTGCTTACATCCATGCTTTTTCTTTGTTTGTGTATATATATATATATGTATGTATGTATATATTATTGTATATTTTATATCTTAAAAATAGTACGAAATTAAGTACAAGTTAAATTACATCTAATCATCCATTATATTTTCTCATTCTATCAACACCATGTTTGTATTTCTTTAGCTTTGGAGTTTTAGTTTTTCATGCTCTTTAAGAAATTTTATTTGTAAGATTTTTCTTACCAAGAGTGTAAGAGCTCAAAATTCTTTTGTATATACTTTATAGAGATTATATTGAAAATATTATGTCCACGTATTAAAAATGTGTGAGCAGAATGTAATGAAACTTCTTAAAAGTTTATTTTCTATCACTTATTTATTTTATTTTTGCAATTAATTTGATGATATACTAAATTTCTTGAAATTAATTGCTAGGATTGTCTCTTTATACATTATTGCTCATATTTGTTTTAATTGGCAGTTCTTAAATTTCTATATTCATGTTCATAATCAAATATATCTTAAAAATGTGTGAGCAGAATGTAATGAAACTTCTTAAAAGTTTATTTTCTATCACTTATTTATTTTATTTTTGCAATTAATTTGATGATATACTAAATTTCTTGAAATTAATTGCTAGGATTGTCTCTTTATACATTATTGCTCATATTTGTTTTAATTGGCAGTTCTTAAATTTCTATATTCATGTTCATAAGCACTAAACCTTTATATATCTTTAAAAACAATTCAATATCTTTTAAAACGTATTTGATCCTTAAAATTTCATTTAGTGTTATAGAGATTGAATGTAAAATAAAAAAAAATCGAAGATCATTTAACACAAAATTAAAAATGGTTTACTAAAAAATCAATAAACATATTTTTAAAGATTAATATAAAAAGAACTCAAGAACATAAATGAATTCTTTCACTAAGAGGGAAGAAGTTTAAATCTCAAACCCTTATATCTTTATATCTTTATGATATAAGAGAATATTTTTTGTTTTGTTTTTTAGCTAAAAGTATTGGACAGGAAAGCATTTCGCCACTTCCATTCTTTTGGCGGCTTGCTTGCTAATTTGGGAAACAATGATATAACATTTTCAAATCAATAAATTTCATTTATATGAAATATCATTATGATTTTGAGAATATAATGTAGAGGGAATAGTGTTTAGGACACCAAAGAATCTAAGAAAAAGTACAAAACTTGGTAGGAGCAATTATTTCAAAGCACATGATATATGCAGGTACATATGCAAAGAGAAATATCCATTCAAATTTATGTAGTTATTATGAACAAGATGGATATTGTTGGATCAACATTTCAACCATTATTATGATTAAGGTCTATATTATGTTGTGTGATAGTTTCATGTAGAGATTTATTTTTCTTTTAAAACTTAGGGTTACTACAAGAAAACATACATCTTCTCTCTTACATACGCATTTGTTGAGAAATATCCCAAAACATGTCGGGAGTTTAGTTGGAGAAAACCCATCGAGAGACCATCCCCCAATGGATAGTAGACAACCCATCGAGAGACCATCCCCCAATGGATAGTAGACACCGTCGGGAGAAATTACAAATGTTAAAGTATCATATTTAAGTTTTGTTTTTGGGTAAATTGCAATTATCTCCTCTAAAATATAGCGGTGGTTGCAATTAAATCCTTAAAATTTCAATTTTAAAAATTTAGCCATCAAATTTGTAAAAGTGCTAGAATTGGGTGAGATCAAAATTAGAAATTCAAACTTATATAAATGTAAAAATCGTAACACTTGTGTCTAAATTTAAGGATTCCATTTTATCATTTATGGGTTTAATTGTAGCATTTGTAAAAGTTTAGAGATTTATTTTTTACACAGTTGTAAGTTTAAGAGTATAATTGCAACTAACGTCAAACTCTCGTAGACAACTTTTGCAATTTTCCCTTTATTTTTTAATTCAACATGCATGAGTGGAAATTGAACCAAGAAGTTAGCTTTGATAGGATAATTATATAATATATGTTTGAATTGACATATTATGTTACATTGAAGTGAAGTGAAGTGAAGTGATGACTTAGTTGTCTAAGCCATAAAACTTGTCTCATTAAGTTGTGTTTGCCCTAAATGAATCTAAATAATCTTGTTAGGTTCACATCATTTATAAATAATCCATAGTACTTTTCTAAACATTATTTAATTGATTTAACTCTATAGAAACAAATTTTAATAATTAATTATTAGACGTACACGATAATATTTTATTGAATAAGGTTTAAAAGACTAACTTTATGTAGTTTAATAAATATTAAGTTTAATTTTAGAATATTAGTATCAGAAAAAGTTTGTTTTTAATTTGTTTGGATAACTATTTGAGATATTTTTAAATTGATATTTTGAATTTGGTAGGTTATTTGTTTTTCTCTTTTATAGAATATTATTGTCTGAAATTAAAAAAATTATCATTTTCATCCTCACATTGACAATTTTCAATCACACAAAAAATTTGAAAAAGAAGATTTCAATTAGAATTATAGACGATCAACCATTATCTAAAATAACTCAAAGAAGAAAAAATGTTTTTTCCATTTACGTGTAAGTTGAATTTGAAAAAAAGTATCTTTAAAGTGCATTCGTTGTCGATGTATATATACATTGACATGATAGATTAAAACTGTCATTAGTTATATTATATCTTTTAGTTAAGTCAATCAACATGTTAATAACTTAATTAATAAATATATATATCGTCGATTAAAAGGTCAAAAACATAATTCTTTTGATGCTCTCGATAGAGGTTGGAATTTGTAAAAAAAAAAAAACTCTAAAAACCTTCCTAAATATTCAAATATGAGAAAAATTGTAGGTATGTTATATATGCTATATAGTATTTTATTATTGGCAAATACATAGTAATGGATGAGCAAATGCTAAAAAAATATCTCTAATAATTCAGAGTTGGGGTAAGAAAAAAAGGATGATAAGTAGTTTTCTAAACTTTCTTCCTTTTTTGGTTAATAAAAACAACTAACAATGTTGTGAGTTGTAATTTTTATTGACATATAAGGGAAGAAAGTTTAGTGGAAGTACTTATAGTTGTTCTTTGTTTTCTAAAATCAATTAGGATCGGTCAAAATAGATAACTATTACTGATTGCTTTTATTGACTATTTCCTAGTTTAAAACCCTTATGTTGTACTCCTTATCTCTATATTGATATCTACTACTCCAAAACTCCTATAAAATGCAAGGGAAAAAAATATTTGTATGACGTGACTAACACAGTTACCATATGAAATCAATGAGATCAAGAAACTTTATATATCCTAATAAAAACATGGTTTTGTGTGGAGTAAAGAAAAGAACAATAAATTAAAAAATCACTAATAACATATTGATATGCATGGAGTAAGGATAAACAAATACATAGTTATAACGTGAAGTTACGATGTTGATTGTGAAGTAGAGAGTAAACTTAATAAAATTATAACCGTACATAAAATTTGACAAACCGTAAGCTTGTTATTTAACCTAAGGTTACATGAGGAAATGAAAGTTTTTTTTTTTTTTTTGAAAGTAATTCGTCACCTTTCTAAATAATAGTCTAGGGATATTCTGGGCATAATATAGCAGATATTTCAACAACTTTCCAAAGGATAATTATAAATACAATGAATAATGATATATAATAGCAACAACAGCAATAATAAAGAGAATATAATGGAGGATTAAAGTGGGAGAAGGATGTTGATTCTTCATCAAATTATTTAATGGAAATTGAAGTGGGTATATAGCATCTTCTATGAATACTCATTTTCAACTTAAAATTTTTGGACCCCAAACATATAATTTAAAGCCACACAGTTATAATATCTCCTCCTAAGTACATAGCCTAACACGATTTGTATGTATACAAATATTTAAAAATAAATATAACCATTATATATATACATGATTTGTATATATACAAATATTACCATTATAAAATTAGACAATATCTATAGATATTTAAAAATAAATAAAACTATCAAACTATGATATACTTTTTATAATATGCAAGGAAAAATTGAACTTTTAAATACGAAGTCATTAGAATAAATTTTATTCTAATTAAGTTATGCTTATTTTGGGATTTATCAAAATTAATTAACCCAAGTCCGTAGGACACTAGAAAAAGACATATAAAGAAATGTAAGTCAATATTTTAAGGAAGTCAGACTAGGTGAGTTAGTAAATATATTCCAATAACAAAAAAATAATCTACAACCTTTAGTGTTGAGAAACAACAATTACATCATTGGCGTAACACGGATCTATATGCATGATAACTCCATAAATGAGCTATCTTATTGTCTCTAGCTAATCTTGCTCGCATATGATGTTTAATGTGTTTATGTCCATTTTATAGAAACTTGAACAATTCATGCGAGCATTACATGTCGTCCGGGATTAGTTTCGAGCAATTTGGAGACCAGGTTTGAAATAAGGAAAAAAGACCAAACAAGTAAGCCATAGAAAGTTTTCCACTTGCTCTGGTGGTTCCATATGCAAGTGGGGGAACTTTCTATGACTTACCTATTTGGTTCTTGGACTTGTCATTTTCTGCTCATTTTTTTCTAAACAATTTTCTGAAACCACTAAAGCAAGAGTCATTTTTGTTTGAAGCAACCTCATATTTCTTTTGACATAACTCATAATAATGTTCAAAATCCCTCTTTCAAATTCTACTCATGTCCTTATGATCATACTAGGCAATTATGTTGAGATAATGTTTTTAGTTTTAGTTTTTGTTATTCATGTAATTTGAACCTATAAATGTGTACTTTTCTAATATTTAAATTAATTTTAATATAATTTTGATTTGATATTTTAATAATTTTTTATTAATTTTACGTCAATTGTTTTTAGAATTCGATTGAATTTAAATCGAATTCGATCTTATTGAGCAAGAAACTTCAGCCAATTAAAATTCTCCCACATCATCACAGCAAATATTGTAATAATTATATTTTTTATTGGATTTTGATAATTAAGTTTACTCAACCTAACCCAATTCAAGTTCAATAAGCAAATGGATCAAGCTCAAGTCCAACAAGCAAATAAGCTCAAGCAAATGGACCCAAGCCCAAGCCCACCTAAAGCCCATGAAATTTCTCTCTAAATAGAGACATTTGTCATTCATTAGCAGAATCTTTGGTTGAAGGAAGATTTGAAGCTCTGAAGTACTGAACCTCTGAAGAATTAAAGGTTCAAACTTTTATAAAGCTCTCAAGACGTGCAAATCCTTATCAACTTCAAGGTCATCATCTTCTGAAAAATTGAAGACTTAGAGTATCAAACTTTCCTTGAATTCCATAAGACGGAAGCTCAAATAGATTTGCAACTACAACATCCTAAATACAGAAGATCAAGAAATTCTAAGTTTTTAACTTGTATTCGAGAGAAAACATCAAAGGAGTAAATACTACATATTGTATTCACAATATTCATCAATATATCAAAGTTCTATTCTGCAAATTACATTTCTTCGAAATCTCGTGTGAACAGTTTGACATACCCAGTGGGACAATTTCTACCTTTAATCTCTCTCTTTTGAAGAGCATCTAAAGAAATCATGACATCCCAAAGAACCACTTCCAAAGCTCCAAGCGACATCGACTAGCAGCCAAATACTTGTAGCCGTTCAAGAGAGACTCAATCATCTGATAAAATGTCATCCTTTGAGATCGTAAAGAACATTTGGGAACAATTGTCCAAGCCACCAAAAGGTGGAATTATAATCAAAGAAAATCCAGTGATTGATGAACAAATTTTATCCTTTGAACACTCAAATGAGGAGATGCCTCATCCAAATATAATGTCATTTATAGTTATTGGCTTGGATACAAGTGAAGACGAAATGACTAAGCTTGAAAAGAAAATCAACATGCTCATAAAGGTAGTTGAAGAAAGGGATAATGAGATTGCATCTCTCAAGAGTCACATCAAGCATCGTGATACTGCTGAATCAAGCCATACACATACTGTCAAGAATACTGACAAAGAAAAGGCCGCTATGTAAGAAAGTCAACCACAAAATTTGACCTTCATTGCATCGTTGTCTGTTTAGCAGTTGCAGGAGATGATTGAAAACTCCATCAAAACTCAATATGGTGGACCTGCTTAAACTCTCTCTTTGTAATCCAAACCATATACGAAAAAGATCGACAATCTCAGAATACCAAATAGATACCAACCACCAAAGTTCCAACAGTTTGATGGAAAGGATAACCAAAAACAACATGTTGCTCATTTTATCGAAACATGTGAAATTGTTGGTACGAGAGAAGATTTGTTGGTAAAACAGTTTGTTCGAACTCTAAAAGGAAACGCTTTTGACTTGTACATCGACTTAAAACATGAATCCTAGTTGGGAGCAGCTTGAAAGGGACTTTCTCAATCACTTCTACAGCACCCAACGTATCGTCAGCATGATGGAGTTGACAAACACCAAAGAGCGGAAGAGGCAGCCAGTCATCGACTACATAAATCGATGGAGAGCTCTAAGCCTGGATTGTAAAGACAAGCTCACAGAAATGTTTGAAGTTGAGATGTGCACCCAAGGCATACATTGGAAACTTCTCTATATTTTGCAAGGGATAAAACCACGCACGTTTGAAGAGTTGGCAACTCATGCCCATGATATGGAACTAAGTATCACATGCAGAGAAGCAAAAGATTTATTGGTTCCAAAAATGATAAGTGACAAGAATGAAATTGATGACACTAAAAAGACTGCAAATAGTGTCATAAATGAATCTATAGTTGTTCATGAAAATCCTTTGAAATCTTTCTTTAAAAGAAAAGAAACAAAAATTGAAGGAAAGCATAATAGCGAGGAAAAGTGATGCCCAACTTAAAGAGATAGACAAGAAAAAGTTTATCCATTTCCTGACTCTGATGTTGCAGACATGTTAGAGCAGCTGTTAGAGAAGCAACTTATTCTACAACAAGAATGCAAACAACTAAAACAAGCAGAAAAAGTAGATGGTCCTAAATATTGTAAGTACCATGGGGTCATTAGTCATCCTGTTTGAAAGTGTTTCATGTTGAAGGAGTTGATTCTAAAGTTGGCTCGTGAAAATAAGATTGAGCTGGATATTGATGAAGTAGCTTAGATGAATCATGTTGTAGTCGAGATGATTTCAAGTGTTCCACCATCAACACAACTTTATGATAAAAGAAAAAGCTTAATTCAGTCTGGAACTTCAGAACCTATAGTTGTCCAACTTCAACAAAAGATCGTGACAACAGACTCTCAAAATGAAGAAGAGCCTATTAAAGATGAGCACGAATGATGGATAGTCGTAACTCATCAAAAAGGAAAACAACCAAATTCCATTCAAAAGGACTCACCATTCCATCAAAAGCGTGCAAAAAGAGGTATTTCCCATAAAAAGAAGAAGAAAAGAACAAGAAGATGTGGAAGTCTAAATCTATCAAAGGAAAAGACGAGGACTTGCTCTAGCCTCGACGGTCAATAACTTTAATAGAATTCCTTCCAAGAAGCTTTCTTGATGATCATCCTAAGAAAGTATTAGAAGTCAATGCATGTCATGTTGTCAGTATAACAGAAGTTGACAATTCAAACGAAACTAAGCAAAGGACTTTTGTCTTTGATCGTATCAAGCCTTCAACTACTCGATCTTCAGTCTTTCGAAGATTGAGTATGACCATGAAAGAAGAAGAAAACCAATGTCCAACGTCTACTTCCACTCGAATTTCAACTTTCAAAAGGCTAAGTATCTCCACATTGAAGAAAGATCAACCTTTAATATCTATTTTTGGTCGACTAAAGATGACAAGCGATCAACATGAAAAAAGGGACGAAAACTTTAAAGGTAAAATTACTTCATGAAGAAAACAATGACGAGAAGATTCACAATCGTGTCCCATCATGCATGAAGAGGAAGTTGTCTGTTGACATAAAGACAGAAGATCCCTTTATCGTGAAGTCAAGACTTATTATATTCACCAATTCTACAAACGAAGAAGGTGAACAAATTCTTGATGAAAATATAAGATGTTAAACACGCAAAAGCTCCTTATCATAAAAGCCTAAACTGTATGATACTCCTTGTCAACAATAAACTTAAAAGAGAATAATAAAAAAAATTAAAAACTCAGTTGAACTACGTTAGGACTTGATCCCTATGTTATAAAAAGTATATAGGCAGTTTAAAGTTTACTTTAAGTTCAGTCGCACGAAAACAAAGGTATTATGCTTCATCATGATGATGTAACCTCAACAGAAAATGAAATTCATGAGCAGTTACAACATAAAAAAAAGGAGACAAATGGGGCAAAGTCAAAGTAACGAGCTCTACCTTTTCTCCCAAGTGTTGCGACTAAGTGGATCTTCTTCTCCCATGTGTTGCAACCGAGAGAATTCGTCTTCATCTTCTTCTATGTGTTGCAGTCGAAAGGATTCATCTTCATCTTCATCTTCTTCTACATGTTGCAGTTGAGATGTGTTATAGCCGAGAGGATTCATCTTCATCTTCTCTCATGTGTTACAGTCGAGAGGATTCATCATCATCTTCTCTCATGTGTTACAGGCAAAAGGATTCATCATCATCTTCTCTCGCGTGTTGCAGCTGAGAGAATTCATCTCCATCTTCTCTCACGTGATACAGTTGAGAGGATTTATCATCTTCTTCATCTTCAATGTGTTGCAGTCGAGAAGATCATCATCTTCATCTTCTCTATGTGGCAGCCGAGAGGATCATCATCTTCATCTTCAATGTGTTGCAACCGAAAGGATCATCTTCTCCATCTTTTCTGTGTTGCAATTGAGAAGATCATCATCTGCATCTTTGAAGTGCGGTCATCATCTGCATCTTTAACGTGCAATCTTCATATGCTTCTTCAACATATTGCAACCGTCATCATCTGCATCTTCGATGTGTCGTAACCGATAGAATCTCCATCTCCATCTTCGATGTGTCGCAACTAAGAGGATCATCATCAACATATTCTTCTTTAATGTGTTTCACTCAAAGGAGTTGAGTGCTATGATAAAGTTTCATCGTCTATCATGTACAAATCCAAGAAGCTGAAGATGAAGAAGCAGAACGAAGCAGTTGGGCGTCATGATAAAGTTGCATCGTCTATCATGTACAAACGTAAGAAGCTGAAATCGAAGAAACAGTGGACGTCATGATAGGGTTGCATCGTCTATCATGTACAAACTCAAGAACCTGAAGTGGAAGAAGCAGGACGAAGCAGTTGGGTGTCATGATAGAGTTGCATCGTCTATCATGTACAAACCCAAGAAGTCGAAGTTGAAAAAGCAACAGACGCCATGGTAGAGTTGCATCGTCTATCATGTACAAATCCAAGAAGTTGAAGGAGCAGTGGGTGCCATGATAGAGTTGCATCGTCTATTATGTACAAATCCATGAAACCAACAAAGAATCAGGACGTCGAGGAGACTAGAAAATGTCACTCTATATGTATCAGCTGCTACACCTGTGAAAAAGATCAAAGTGAAGTCATGAGTAGGCAAAATTAGAAAAAAAAAGGTTACAAAAATAAAAGAAAAATGTTTAGAAACAAAATAGTTTGGAAAAATGAAAGAAAAAAAAAAGAGTGAACAAAAAGGAAAGTAATTGAAAAAAAAGTGAAAAAGAAAACAAAAAAGGAAAAAAGGAAAAAAAAAAGTTAAGTATTTGAAAAAAATTAAAATAGAAACAAAAAAAGAAAAAGAAAAAAACAAAAACAAAAACAGGAAGAAAAAAAAGGTAAAAGAAAAGTACTTAAAAAAATTGAAAAATATGAAAAAAGAAAGAAAGAAAAATAAGAAAAAAAGAAAAAGATAAAGAAAAGAGTGAATGGATCAGCATAATAGCATCGTCAATTTCGCGATCCATCACCACTAAAAAAAAAGAAGAAGAAATAAAAGACTAAAGATAAAAAGAAAATGAAAAATGAAAAAAAAAATATCAAACAAAAATCAAAATTTAAAATTTCTTTTTTCCATCTTGCTGACGCCCTCTCCAAATTTTTCAATCTGTTCTTTTCTCCCATTCTATTCATTCTTACTTTCCTTTCTTTTCCTGAGGCAAACACAAAAAGAAAAAAATTAAAGAAAAATCCACAGGATGAATGGTGCGAAGGAAATGTTGTGATTTTTGTTTTCACTTAATCTTCTTTATTTATAAAAGAATGGAAGGTGGAAGGTGGAAGGTAGGAGTTGAGATTGAGTTAGCAGTTGAAAATGAGTCCCAATCTTTTTCTTTATTTTACAAAATATATATATATATAATAACAAATTAATCAAATAAAAAAAATATTTTTTTTAAAAAAAATCTCCTAATTAAATACAAAATTGAAAAAAAAAATTTAATTCTTCAAATAATTTTGTTTTTGTGTTTGAAAATTTTAAACTTTATTTCAAAGCACACATTTATTTTAAATTTAAATTAATATTTTTTTAAAAAAAATTAAAATTTAAGTTTGGCACCAATTTATTCTTAATTAGCACAAGTTTTACTAAAAATTCAAATTAGGAGATTTAAAAAAAAAATCAAAACTTTGACATAAATTCACATTTTGATTAATTGACAATATTCCAATTGTATGATTTCTTTTTAAGTCTCAATTATTCTATTAAATTCATTGGTAAAAAAACAAAAAATCTCTTGGTCATATTCCAAATTCATTGTTTCAGTTTATTGTTTTTGAGACTTACTCACCCATACACGTGCACTAATCTCGAAAGGAGGCATTTGTTGAGCAAGAAATTATGACCAATTAAATTCTCCAACATCATCACAACAAATATTGTGATAATTATAATTTTATTAGATTTTGATAATTAAGTTTACTCAACCCAACCCAATTCAGGTCCAATAAGTAAAAGATTTCAGGCCCAAATCCAACAACCAAATAGGCTCAAGCCCAAGCCCAAACCCATGAAATTTCTCTATAATTAGAGACATTTGCCATTCATTTGAAGGATTTTGGTTGAAGGAAGAATGTGGCTCTAAAGTACTGAAGTTCTGAAGAATTGAAGGTTCAAACTTCTATAAAACTCTCAAAACGTGCAAATTCTTATCAACTTCGAGGCCATCATCTTCTGAAAAATTGAAGACTTGGAATATCAAACTTTTCTTGAATTTCAAAAGACGGAAGCTCAAATAGACTTGAAACTACAACATCCTAAAGACCGAAAATCAAGAAATTATAAGTTTTTAACTTGTATTCGAGAGAAAATATTAAAGGAGTAAATACTAGACATTGTATTCACCATATTCATCAATATATCAAAATTCAATTTCACGAATTACATTTCTTCGAAATCTCGTGTGAACAGATCCCAATAGTGAAAAATTAAATAATAATATATTACAAAAATATTACAAAAACTTTTTTCCAGCTCACAAAACACATTGACATGGACACATATTGCCGACATTTTAACCAAACATCGGATGAGGCTTTCCTCAACGTCTTGTGTAAGTCGACAAAGCTCTCATCAGGCAAACGTTTTTGTTGATGTCGTCATGTTTCAGCGTCAGTTTTGCCAATCCTTACACTGTAATGGCGACGTTCTTTCTGACGTTGGCTTTGGCGTCGGGATAGATATTCTCGGCATACTTTAGTGAATTTACCGTCACATGTGTACATCAGGCGAACCCTTACTTTTTATAGTGTAATCAAATAACCTATAATCTTGACTCACATTATAAATCAATGACTTAAGACACTCTAATTTTCTGCCATTTAGTTTTCCTGCAAGCCAAGACCAAAACCCTTTATTTTTATTACTTTTCTTGGACTTATTTACCTTAGAGAGATTTTATCTTAGGGACATTGTCATGTGACCGATCTTGCTAATGATATTAATAGTTAGTTGATGTTAATAATAGGTTTTTTTATAGTTATCTTATTGATTGAGCTTCCATGATAACATAAGCTTAATGATCAAGGTGAGTGTAAGAGAAAGAGCTCCAAATAGCCTAACTTAATGACTCCAAAAGGGAAAATAAAGTAATTTTCAAAAGAAAGCCTTGACTTTACTTTTTGTATGCTTGGTTAAACTATATACTCCTTGCACTAACTTAAACAAACAAAGTGGGGTAGACTAACACTCCGTTGATAAAAGGGTTGAACTATAGATTAACTTGAGACTTGACCATAGAATAGCAAGCGTGAGATCAAATTCACAAGAGGCAAACAATGTAAATCATCCAACATAAACTAGAGATCCAAATCCAAATGGCAATGCAATATTTTTTTGTAAATGCACTCCTATTTTATAGTTATAGGTTTTATCCCCATATCTACCATTGCCCTCTTGTCCTTTTTCATTCCAAACTTTTGAAAAGAATTGGTTTTATAAAGATTTAGACAAAAGACCTAAATTAACTATGAATTTTTACAAATATTCTAAACTATAATTTATTTTCTTAATTAGGAATTTGTATAATTTTTAGACAATACTAACCTTATAATTATTATTAATTATATATTATATTCGAAATTGTATTTAAATTATTTTCTTATTCACACTACTTTTAAGTTATTATGATTTTGATAACTTTCTTATATAAATGTGTAACTTTATTATGGTAATAAATTGAAAATAATTTTTTAATTAAGTATAAAACAAAATCTTTTCTAATATGAAATTTTATGTTAATTAATTATAGGCGTTAATAATCTTTCATCTTCATCACGTTAACAATCTAGAAAATTGCATATGTCATTGACAACCCTTTATCTCCATCACGTTAACCTTGTAACCTTTCATTCCTAAATTTCATATTTTTCACACCGTTTACTTCATCATTCAACATCGTCCCGTTAATTTTCCTTTTTTCCATAGATTTTATAGTCTTCAATATCGTGGTTCATCTTTTCATACTTGTCGGAGTTTTATTTTATCCTTTCGTTCTCATTAAACTTTATGTTGGTATTTTTTTTCAATTCTTGTCATTATTCTTCATTCCATTAATTATTATGTGTTGATTTTTTTAATTTATTATATTGCTTACACATATATACTTCATATATACAATAAAACATATATAATATTATAGAGTACGTCATCAGAAAATTTTGCTTCGGTAAATTTTCGTTCTTATACTGTAGAATACATAATTAAAACAGTAGTAAACTATAATATACAGTGACAATATATTATAAGTTTATATTTATTCTAAATTAACGATATACCGTACGAAATAATCGTTTTCTTATATAATTTATTATATCTATATCACATATTATTTACAATTATACTAGTTTTTTAATATACACGTAAGATATAATAGTTTTCTTATGTGATTTATTATATATATACCACATCTTATTTACAATTATACTAGTTTTTTAATATACTCGTAAGATATAATAGTTTTCTTATGTGATTTATTACATATATACCACATCTTATTTACAATTAAAAGTACATTTTCGATTTTGTTCCACAATTCGAACATCCAAAATAAACCCAATATACCTAATAATTCTAACCAGTTTTTGTAGGAAAATATTAAAATGTGACGACCCTCGAAAGTCATTTTTTTCACGTCTGAAACCTTAATAAACCCTAGAATCTATCACATGCAAAAGTACAGTTTCATATGTTTGCCTATTTAATCGAATATCTTTAATATACCTAATGTTTCATATGGATTGAATATATACAATACTGACCTCGAAATTTCTACCTAAATTCTGTTGGAAAATTTATGAAGTTGCCGGTCGTCAAATGTCTTCTTCTTCATTGTCGAAAGCTCTCAAATTTCTCAATACCCACGTTGTATTATTCGAGTATAATGGAGGTAGGATAGAACGGTTTTCGTATATGGAAAGTAATAAAAAATTTTCACTTCTTTTCAAAATCGTAAAACCCACAATTTATTCTATTTATTTTTTTCTTATAAATTATAAATCAATTAAATAATATAAAATGGACAAATATGTAATTTGTGTTGGAATTTATGTCCTAAAACTCGTAGTTTATAATCATATTCTATTCAATAAAGTCATTATTGATACTACAATCTTAAAGCCAATAAACTAAGGACCCGAGACTATTATTGAGTAAACTTGAACTTTATGTAGAGACATAAATGTGGATCAAGTTCGAGTATATAGCTTGAATAGTCTATAGTATAAGAATATGGTTGGGCACCTTATTCTGGGAACACTATGGGTGCGGCCCGTTTTGTAGTTAGTACAAACAACGTGATCCTAAATCGTTTATGTAGAGACAAAGAAGTGGGGACATCCTATGTAAAGAGTTTACAAAAGACTGGAACCACAGAAATAGTCACTTTAAGTTCTAACACTGTTAACTTTGTAAAATTGACTATTTTGTTTATAGATATTCAATGTAACTTAATCTTAATCTTGAGCTAACTATGAACTTCTGTTCACACGGGATTATTCTTAGATCTGCATAGGTGAGGGCAACTCAATGTCGCTGGCTCAATAAGCCTCCCATTTTAGGGATAACACCGGGTGAATAGTTAGGAACATAGGGTGCAAGACGGAATTCATTCCTACCCACTTTAGGGGTAGTAAATAGGTTGTTCCCTTAAGGACTGAATCCAGGTCTTAAACAAGGGGATCCACCCTCTCATTGGTCCGAAAGGGGTTCGATTTAAAGGTTGGACCTTAAACCAATTGTTTAATAGTGGATCAATGGAACTTAAGTAGAGAAGATATAATCTCGGAGGTAAAATGGTACTTTGGCCTAGTCGAGATTATGAACAACCTGTGAATGATTAACTTACTTATCATGGTTATATCACATGGACACAAATATATCTATTGTGAGGGTATTGCAACTACGAAACTTTAGTGGAATGACCCATTAATTAACGAAGGTTGATTAACTAAGTCTAAAAGAGTTTAGCTAGTTAATCTCGGATCGTTGGAGCCAATAACCTATAGGTTCATTAGGTTCCCTCGCTAGCTCAAAAGGAATCAACTTAGAACATTATGATGGAATAATTCGAATTATTCAGATTAGGTAAAGAGAGAGAAACCGACAAATATATTTGATATAGTCATCAGTTATAACTTAAAATAGAGCTTCATGTTTAAATATGATTTAAATATGAATATGGATTCATGTTTGGAAGCTCGGAATTGATGAAAAATGTCAAAGATGTAAAAAGTCAAAATGTTGACTTTTGACTTTGAAAAATCAA
>JBBPDI010000009.1:13511515-13527315 GCA_037974545.1 Cucumis variabilis | reverse complement strand
AAGAGGGAAGAGGTAGGGTTATCGAGTTCAGAGACGGCAGCGCCTCCGAGGTCGAAGAGGATCTCCTTCTGGCTAGTAGTTCTCTTGATGGGAAGCCAGTTGGGCGGGGGCATGGTGGGAGAGAGAAAATGGGGTGAGAGAGGGAATTGAAAAGTGGGGGAAAGAAGGAAGGGAGGAGAAAGTGGATAAAAAAGAGAAGCAGAGAGTGAGGAGTGAATCTAGACCGTACGCTGTGGCTGATGGTGACGACCAGTTCTAATTTTTAAATATTTGGGGAATACACGTCAACTCCTTTCATTATTTTCTTCCTTTCCCATTTTCTAACAAAAAAAAAAAGATGTTGCAACACTCTATCTCTTATATTTTTAATATTGAAATACTTACTAACTCTCTGTTACACCATATTTCTACATTCCACAATTTTTTCAATCATGAATATATAACTCTTATACGTTTAAAGAGTTATATATGGTGTAATCTTTGTATACCAGTTGAAAAAGTATCCAAACTTATAATCTCAAAAAAAAAAAAAAAAAAAAAAAAAGAAAAGACAAGTCTTACTCTTTTTATTTTTCTTTTCTTTTTTCTACAACAATGTAGCTTAGTTTTTGGTTATTGTAATGTTTTAACCTGAATTCTTTTTATTTGTTTGATTAGTATGAAACCTAAACTCTATACTCTAAATTTTGAAACCAAATTAAGATAACTAAATAAAATAATAAATGACAATGTTTACATAATTTTGAGCTATGAATTTTATAAAACCATAATAACATTCTATAATTAAAAAAAAATTGTACTTAAGCTCGTAAATATTTAGGCATATTTATTAAATTATACATATTTGGTTGTTTTGTGTAATTATTAAAACATGTTGCTGCACTTTGTCTTGTATCTCAAGTAAGGTATAGTATCTCTTCTGGTCAGTTCGCCAAATAATCTTGCATACTAATCAAAACAACAAATGATTAAATCGTCTGGTCGAACGAAAACTGCAAAACAAAATATAGGTTAGTAGACAGGTGAGTCGTGAATCACATTCTCTTTAAGACGTTTTGGGGCTCTGCTCTCTTTGTGCAAACAGTTTGATAGCCTCATCGTTTGTCTAGTCGAATAGAAACTCCAAGACAGAAAACAGGTTAGTAGACGGCTGAGTCGCGGATTACGCTCTTTTTAAAACGTTTCGCGGCTCTGCTCTCTTTATGCAAACAGTTTGATAGTCTCGTCGTCCTCAGGATAAAACAGTCTTGGGTCTTCAATTAGTCTTGCACCGAAACCAATTGGAATTCACAAACACTCAATAGGACACTATGTTGCTTGATATATAGAAAGTGTTTTTTTTGGGGGGGAGAGTAAGAAATCAGAAGATTTTTCTGTGCATTTTTTTAGGTGAAAAATGGGACACTATATATATATATATATAAGTGGGGAGACAGAGGCAACCAACAGTCACAAGGTTAATGACCAATTAATTATATAACAATTTTGGTTTTCGAAAGTCAAAAGTAAAAAAAAAATATTTTAGCAAAAATATATATTATTATATATATTTTATGCCTTCTCTCCTGGTTCGATCGATGATGGCGTGCGTGGAGATATGAGTATATCTACATTTGCCTATCTCATATCTTTTTTTAAAACTTGAGTGTCCTAAGGGTCCAAACCCATGAATGAATCAATAAAAATATGAGGAGCCTTCCACATTGCTATCTGAACAACAAGAAAACAATAAAGTAAATTATAGAATTAAGATGAAACCAAAATAAAGAAATATACAAAAATTGCAAGTGGGAAAAAAGACTAAAAATGTGTTTATTATATTTATTCTTTCTGGGGCCCACTTGAATTTGATTTGGTCATCCATCCAAAAGTATGGAGAGAGAACAATTGGATGCTTGTATGCACTTTCCGGTCTCCAACGCCAGCGGTCACTTTTAATGGATATGATTGGGCCACGTTGAATGTCTTGTACATGTCAACACACACAAATAGACAAAACCACGGCTATTCTTCCTAAATTTAAAAAATATATCATAATCATTCATTGCTTTTTCTCAAAGGTAACACCTTCTTTAAACTATAAATATAACATAAATGACCCCATATTTCAATGAATGTTTCCCTTTACTCTTTCCCGTTAAATTTACGTGTAGGGTTTAGTAAATTTTTTAAGCCACATGTTCCTTTTTTTTTTTTTTTTTTGATTCCCACGTCTTCTACACATAGTTTGTTAGGTTGAATTCTAATATTCTACAACTTAACATTGTTAACATTTTAATTTTAGGTATTAGGTTAAGAAAATTATGATACTAAAATATACGTTGAAATGCCAGTATAATTGTAAATTTGGAAGATTCCACCTTGATTCTAAATAAGGATTAATCATATTTATTTTTTATACCCTTTATAAATACTTGAGATGTATGGGGTTGGGTGGACTAGTTTTTTCTTCTAAAATGATTTGTCTTGTCTCGAGTCGATTTTGTATGTACAATATTCCACTCGATCTTGTTCGATTGGACGGATTGTAAGTTTTATTTTCATGATTACATAATAAAATCCTAACATTATTGTATAAAACAATAAATGCCAAAATCTTTGAATTACATGATTTTCACAAATGAAACTTAGTTAGAGAATCACATACCTTGATCCATGAATGGTCTTCTAAGAGACTGTTAATCTCACTTGACTTCCTTTAACTTAACTAAGTTTCTTGATGGAGAAGAGAGAACTACTTAAATGAGGCAATGAGAGGACCATTATGATGGGTGGTGTCGAAGGTTCTATTTATAACCAACACTCATCATAGTGTTTAATTAAGACATTATTATTATTTTTTTATCTAATTGACCTAATAAAACTGTTGGAATTTATATCCTAAAACTCGTAGATTGTAAATATAATTCATTGACCGTTATAAATAAAGTGTTATTATTGAATAATTGTTATTAATTATAATATTAGTTTTGTCTTAATAACCCAAGTCCAATAAACTAATATCATAAGCTGTTTAATGAGTCTTGAATAGTATGTAAAGACATACAAATATCAATGTTCGAGATCAGCTTAAAAGGTCTAGATGGATATGACTCACTTTGTATTTGATACAAACGCAATGATCTATCGCATTCGTGTATTTGACATGCGAGTGAGTGTATCCTATACAATGAGTTTGCATAAGACCGAACCGTGAAATAGTAACCACTAGATGTAACTCTGTTAACTAGTTAGGTTTCTATTTCACTAGGATGACCTAGGTAACTTAGTCTTAATCCTGAGTGTATTATGAACTCCTGCTTGCGAGAGATTGTCCTTTGATTTGTACGGGTGAGAGTGCCCAGATCATCGACTCAATAAGCTTATCATTCTGGAGACAAGACTGAGTGGGTAGTTGGGAACATAATTACACAATATGGAATTCACTCATTCCCTACTTGAGGGTAAGTAAATGAATGTTCCCTTAAATAGTGTCTCCAGGTTTTGAACAAAGGGTCATACCCTCTCTATGGCACGAGAGGAGTTTCTGTTTATTGGTAGGACCATAAACAGGTTGTTCATTTGAGGAGTACTGATATTTAAGGATTAGAGATAACCTAGGGGTACAACGGTAAATTGACCCAACTGGTGTTACAAACACTCGTGTGAAGGACTAACTTACTATTATTGGTCTATATTTGTGGACACATAAATATATCTACAGTGAGAAGAGTTTAGATGTGAGGCTTTAGTGGAGTGTACACACAGTTAACGAATATTGATTAATGTGGTTAATGAGTTTAGCCATCTCAGATTGATGTAGCTTCTAATCTACAGGTCCATTAGGTCCCCTTCCTAACTCATAAAGGACAATGAGATTTAGTTATTTGAATCTTAATTTATCATGTTAGTAAGTGTTCAAGCTTAGTTCGTCTTACTAGAGAGCATATAACGTTAATGTTCCTAATGTGTTGGTTAGTTTAAAATTTGTTTGCTTGTCTATGATTGATTCATTACGGCCGGGGAGTTTGTCCAACGCTTCTAAATAGTTGTTGATTTTGTTGTAAGATTAGATAACCCTATTCTTATATATAATAAAACAATTGACCAATCTGTATGCTCTATTCCAACAATCTTTCAATCAAAAGGTAATCTACAGGTAACCCTTTCTTTCTTACAGCTGTCATCTTACTTTCTCACACTTTATTTATAAGTCCATCCAAAGACGATGTTTGTTAACTTTGCATCAATGCATGCTTCGTACCAAATATCTGGTTTTCAGAAATCAGATGAATGCAAGTTCCAATGACAATCGAGCCAAGATATTGGATGAAGTTGGGCTGCTTCAATTGTGTAGCTGCAAGGTTTTAAATGCCATGGTGAGAGAGAAAAATAAATTGACTTATTTGATCCTATGCTTTTTTTTGTCCACCATATATATATATATATATATATATATATATATATGTCTGAAACCTAGAGTACATATAAATATTGTCTTAGACATTGTTTTCATTATTTATTTATTTTATTTATTATTATTATTATTATTATTATTATTTTGCATTTAAGAAGCATCATTTGGGAATTGGGATACTTTGAGTAAGAGTTCCCATGTGCTCCAAATTTTATAACAATGAAGGGAAGTGAAATATTCTTTTAGAAACTAGGCCAAACTTTTGCATAACATTCTTCGTTAATTCTTTTGTTTTGCTCCGATTTAAAAGGTCGTGACTAATTCTCATTTTTTTTATTTATTTATGTCAGAATTTAATAACATATATATTATTTATTATCGTAATAATAGATGAAAATGAATAATGAATTAATGAATAAATAAAATTTGAGTTGAAGATTACACCCGCCAAATTTCACGGGGTCTCAAGTCCAATACCGATTGTCATCACCGAATGCTATTGTGGAAGTTCTTGGAAATGCGAGAAAGTATGTGCTTAGGGTTGCCATTAAAACAGTATTTGGATGAAGGAGAAAGAAAGTGTTGTGTAAAGGCCCATGATTGGTTACAAGTATGGAGGAATATGAGATGTTGAAGTTAGGCTATGTCTTTGTTATTTTATACCCATGCATGAGGGTATTTTAGACCTTTCAAAAATCAAAAGGCAACAGACTCTTTCCTATCCCTTATCCCTTATCCTTTCTCTCTTTTGTTTATTCCATTTTTTTAACATCTTTAATTTTTATATATTATTTTTAGGTTAATTACTTTTAACTATATATTTATTCATTTCCATAAAACAAAACCATGTGACAATAAAATAATAAATTAAGACCTTTCCCTAGTAATCAATATAAACAACCACAAATCAAATTTATGCACAACAAATGAATTCAAACAAATACTAAATTTGATTTTACGGGCCAATTTCCTTCCTTTTGTGGGTATTTGTATATTCTTCTTACGGTGAATTACGTTTCAAAATAGGTCGAGACTATCCCCACTAAGACTAATGATATTGTTTCAAGATTTTTTGTTTCAAATATGTTTTCTAGATTTGGTATATCGAGAGCTATTATTAGTGAACAAGGGAAACATTTTTGTAACCGTACAGTGGAAACGTTGTTGAGGAAGTACGATGTCCAAAATCAAATCTCTACTTCTTATCATTCTCAAACCAACGATCAAGCCGATATTTCGAATAGAGAGTCAAAAAGAGCATTCTTATGAAAACCATCAATCCAAGGAGGAAAGATTGGAGTCTTTGACTTAATGATGCCTTATGTGATGCCTTATGGGCATACTGCGGAACATTCAAATCTCTAATTGGCACCACGCCTTTCAAGTTTGTATATGGTAAATCATGTCACCTCTCTAAAGAAGTTGAGCACAAGTTGTATTGGGCATTGCTGCACAAGGTGTATTGGACGATCAAGCAATGCAACATGTCTCTTGAAAAAGTCGATGAGCAAAGAAATGTTGGACTTGCAAAGAACTTGAAAAACTGAGATCATTAAATGCTTATGAAAATTCTAGAATTTATAAAGATAAAACTAAGCTCTTTCATCATAGTAAAATTCTCAAAAAGGAACATTATGGTAAGCCAAAAAAGTTCTTTTCAATTCCAAAATGAAATTCACGTCCGGTGGGTTGAAATCAAAATGGTTAGGTCCCTTAGTTATTCCTTATGTATCTCCCTTTCGTGCAGTGGACATATAGAAAGTTTGGACTCGGGAAAAAATTTCACAGTTAATGAATATAGATCACAAAGACTTACAATGAATGGAAAACCAATGCTACGTGTTCAAAGATGGTTCTAAAAAAACAACAATAACATTTCAAGTTGGTCGGTGGCCAAACAAGGTTTCAAGTCATGTGACTCTCTCCAAATAAACTTATCCTTTTGTCTGCATCTCACTCAAAATCGATCCACAGGGAGTCGCTAGATTTCTCAAAATTCAAAAAACTTACAGTTAGTAACCAAGGTGGGTTTGGATTGAAATAACCAAATACGTAAAAACAACCAAGTAAGAAAGAAGAGGTGAAGAGAACTGAGAAATAATATATGAGAAAATTGAACAAGACGTCAAATTCAATCAATCGTGAGAACTTAGATTGGTTATGACGAGTATTGTTTCTTCTTTCTTTCTTATCATTGATTTAGCTAAAGATGCATTATGAACAATCATTTTATATTTATACACTCTCACTTAGGACCCTAAATGGACATTCAATAAATCACATTTAACCCTCTCCTAATTATCATCAATGACCATTAAGATCAAAGACTCAATAAACTAACTAATCTCTTTCCCCAGTGTAGTCGCAAATTTAGTGGAGGTATCTAGATTAGATGGCGGAATACTTATTGATTGGGAACCCCAAACCAATAATGCAACCCAATTTAACCATTTTGCTTCTACACGAACTCATCCTAAAGATTACATATTAGGAGCAAAACTCTAAAGCAATCAATCAAATAGATATATAGTCTATTTGTCAGATCGTTCACATCAGCAAGATTAAAAAGTAAAGTTAAGATATCATTCATACTTAAAGAATATTCTCAAAGAGAAGAAAAGAAGTTCAATACTTTAAACTCCATGTTAAGTTATACCTCTTTAGCTAAGCAAACACATGATCAAAACCATAAATCTTCTATTATTCAACCAATGTGACATTTTCTGAAGAAGTCTGAAAATTTAGGTCTAAATTGGATAATGGTGGCTCTCATAAATTAATCACGAAAGAGACTTGTTTATAAAGAACGTGAGGGCGTGTTGCATCGCCTTCGATTGAGCTTCGTGGCGCTTGGCAATCATTATCGAAGCTTACTGTTGTGTGCAATGGATCATCACAACATTTAAAGCTGACAACTGATTTTATCTAGTTCGAAGCACCATAACACCTAGGCCTATGCATTCAAAATAAAGCTCTTGGAAAAAAAACGCCTAATTAGCGTAGAACAGGGATAACATTGCGCTTTTAGGAACAAAATTGTACTTGAGATCCACTTTTTTAACTTAGCTCATCTTAGGCTCAATTTTTGCCTCCATTACCACGTATATGCTCTAAATTGACTATTCATTATTCAACCACTAAGGTCCAAACACTTGTAAAATCAACATATAATCATATTGAGTAAGCTAACAGATGCAAATTATTAACAGTGTACCCTTTGAAAATCTAATAAATACAATCAATCAACGTTGAATCAATAAATTATTCCAAGAGAGTGTCAATTTTTGGATACTAATTGTACAATTCTTAATACATATGAATTGTTTTTAGTATAACAAACTGTATATAAAAAAATTTTACACTATTAATCTACTAGACATTAATCAACTAATATATTAAATTTTCGAGTACGATCTTGTCGAAACCCAATCAAAATTGTAGAATATGGTAGTAAGCTATCAAATATCAAACAACATTCATTTCTTAGAGTTATTTAAAATTGAAGGCTAACAAATATTAGTCAACATTCATTTTCAGTGAAGGTTAAATTTTGTGTATCAAGTATTTGAACTATGTAGTGTCATACCAAGGCTTTATAACCACACATATATATTAAATTTAGGTTAATTTACACCATACACAACAAAATTAAGAAATATTTATGGTTCGTATAACAAAAAAATACTCGATATGAAGCCACAATTGTTTTTCATAAATTCCAAATTTGTCGTTATTGGTTTTGAATTTCTCAGAATGGGTATTGAATTTCTGCACCTCTTCTTCACATTATTACTTCTCCTTCTTAATATTTTCATTTCTTCTTCCTCTTCCATAATTTTTTCTTTCTTTGTCATCTCTCATCTGTCTTTTTCTTTTTTCTTTTCACTACATCGATCAATTGTTTATTCTAGATAAATAGAGATAGATTACTATCTACCCCAGATAGATACATGATAGATATATTCGATCGTATATCAAGATCTAAATGATAATCGTGTATCAATATCTAAACGATTGTTAGTACAAGGTCATGTTGCCTTGATATTTTTGTTCCGTAGTATAAGTAAGAATCACGTTGCTTTTTCTTTGCTTTTGTGGCCACAACTTATTTCAAATTGTTTAGTAAAAAAAAATCTCTTATTTGATTTTATCCAATTTTAATTTGGAATCTTTTGAGTTCATAGCATATCATAAATTCAAATATTTGTTACCCGAAAATTCTATTTTCGTAACTATATAGTTCCATTTTTATATGTATACATACCCACATGCATAAAATGAAATAATTTTTTTTTTAATAAAAAACCATTCAACGAGTGTTTTTCTGATAATAATTTTTTTATCATTAGCACAAAGATGAGTTGATCTTTGATTAGATCCATAAATGGAGAATTATTTTATTAGTATAATCATTAAAAAGAAAGAAAGAGAAAAAAAAGCTTTACAACGAAGCTTCACATTTCACGATCTCTCACAAGAACGTTGATTCAATGCGTAGGTGACATGCACAATTGAGAGTATCCTATGCAATAAGTTTGCTTAAGATCAGACTACAAAATAGTAACCACTACATGTAACTCTCTTAACTAGTTAGGTTTCTATTTCATGAGGATGACCTTGGTGATGGGTTGATGCCTTAAATCTCGTGGTCTTATAGTTTGTAATTGTATATTATACAAACTTTTTATTTATCTAATAAAATAAAGTGTTTTATTTTATTTGACATTTAGTTGCATTAACCCACAAAACCAATTAACTAACATCCAAGGTTATCTTATATAACCTAAACATGTATGTGGAGACCTACAAGTGGGTCATGTTTAAATGATAACCTAAGTGATACCTTATCTTGGTAACACTATGAATACAGTCTACTTTGTAGTTGTTACAATTATTCTAAAGTGCTACAAATGATTTGATCCTAATCATTTACATTAGAGCGGGGGTATTCTATACAAAAAGTTTGTATAAGACAGAACCATGAAATGAATAGTCTCTCTTATTAACACCGTTACTAATTGAGATTACATTTCACCAGGATGACCATAGGTGACTTGACCTGAATCTTGAGTGAGTTATGAACTCCTACCTATGAAGGCGGTCGTTTGATTTTCATGGATGAGAGTGGCCTATGTCACTAACTCAATATGCCTACCACTTTAAGGATTCGTCTGTTGGAGAGTTGGAAACAAAGCTACACAAGAAGGAATTCACTCATTCTCTATGGATAGAGTAAGTAGATAAATTGTTCTCTTAAGGGCTGATTCTAGGGCTTGAACAATGTGGCGCCACACCCTCTCTTGGCCAGAAAGGAGTTCAGTTATAGTGGGACTATAATTATTATTCAGTAGAAGAATCGGTGGTACTTAAGAAGTTGGATGTAACTACAGGGACAAAATGGTAATTTTTTACCTAGTTGTACTTCCGAACAATTTGTGAAGGGTCAATCCACTGTTGATTGGTTATATCTAATTGACACAAAAATATATCTACAGTAAGAAGAGTGCAACTATTAGTCTTTAGTGGAATGACTAATAGTTAATGAATAGAGATTAATTTAATTAAAAAGTTTAATTAATTAATCTCATATCATTGGAGCTTCAATCAGTAATGATAAATAAGAATCAAATTTATTTTGGTTTAATTTGAATTGTTCAAATTGATTAAAGTGAATAAGTTGCATATGATACAATTAATATAATGTATCTTATACATTATAATGTGAAGTTTTTAAGAAAGAAGTTAATATTTGAATATGATTCAAATAATAGTAATAATATAAATAAGATTCATAAATAAACTATAGGTTAAAATTAATATGGATTCGATTCGTATTAGAACTATAGATCATATAAGAGATCTAAACAATTGGTTATATTATATATGATATAATATGAATTATATTTATATTTATTTTATTTTATTAATATAATTTTAATTAATAAAGGGAGTTATTTTACGTGAGGGTGAGGGAGAGAGGAGGACGTTATTTGATAACTTTCCCTTTATCTCTCTTTAGAAAAATGGTTAAGATACATAATGATGCTTAACCTCTCAACTCTCTGGATATTACAAGCTCTCTGTTCCAAAAAGAAGAAAATCTCTCTCAAATGTTTTCCTTTTCATCAAACCAAAATCGCAGAAGCTGATCACAAACTCTCTGTTGATTTTCACCTTGAGAATATCAAGAAAGACTCCATGGTGTTCTTTGGGGATTCAAGGAGTTCTTGGTGTTCTTGAGATTCTACAAAGGTTAGAATTCTTTTTCTTTTCCTTCTTAGAAGCATGTTTAGGTTTTATTGTTGTTTTCTCTTAATTTTTTGTGTGTTTCAAATTGAATTCCTTTTGCACGGTGTTCACATGCTTCCGCTATGAGAATTTCATTCCTTCACTTAGTAACTTCGTCTTAATCTTAAGTATATTATAAACTTCTGTTCGTAAAGGATTGTTTTTCAATTTGTACAGGTGAGAGTGGTCAGTTTGTTGACTCAATATTTTTATTATTTTAGGGACAAGATCGAGCATGGAGCTAGAAACATAATCACAAAAGATGGAATTCACTCATTCTCGACTTTAGGGTAATTAGATGAGTGTTCCATTAAATGGTGTCTCCGGGACTTAAACAAAGGGCCATACCTTCTCTATGGCACGAGAAGGACTATATTTATTTGTTGGATCATAAACAGGTTGTCCATTAGAGGAACACTGGTATTTAAGGACTAGAAGTAACTCAAGGGTAATGGTAATTTGATCCAACTGTCGTTACAAACACTTGTGAAGGACTAACTTACTATTATTGGTCTATATTTGTGGACACAGAAATATATCTACAGTGAGAAGAGTTTGGCTGTGAGTTTTTAATGGAGTGTACATATACTAGTTAATGAATGTTGATTAGTGTGGTTAATGAGTTTAGTCAATTAATCTCATATCGTTGTAACTTCTGATATGTAGGTCCATTATGTCCCTTTTATAGCTCGTAAAAGGTAATGAGGTTAATACATATTGATTATAATTTAAAATGTTTAGATTTACTTTGGAAATTAATATAATGTATGGTGCTACATGCATTATAATATAAATTTTATATTTTAATTAAACTTTATAATATAAATTTAATTTTTGGATATGATACAAAATTAATTTATGAGAGAATAAAATATTTGAATGAGTTCAAATATTAATTTAATGTGAATTAGATTCGTATTAAAACTATAGGTTAAATTTGATGATTGCATGTAAAATGTTTATAAAAGAAAGGCATTTTCAAATGTTGAGAAAAACTTTTTTTAAAAAATTAATTTAACTTTGTAAAATATTCACCAAAAAAAGAAAGTTTTTTCCAAAGTCTTGACAATCCTCCAATTTCCACCTCTCTCTCTATTCCTACACTTATTGGATCCCACAATCCAGTTCTATGTCTAGAGAAATAGTAGGTCATCACTGGTGGTGATTCGGTTTGTGTTCGTAAGAAGATTACAGGCAATTCAGGAGCTATAAAGGTATGTGTTATTAAAAGCCCTAATTTAATTTAATTAGGTCCATGCATATTAATTTATAAGCAAATTATATGCAATTAGTGTATTTTTCATCCTTAGTTCCACTGCGAATGTCTATCATTTCCATTAGATCCTTCAAGTCATGAGGCCAAGTTTAAGGCCAAATACTAGGACAATTATAATTGGTAGCAATTTTAGAAATAATAATTAAGTATGTATATAGCAACATTTTTTTAAAAAATTACAAATATAGCGAAATCTATCAGTGATAGACTTTGATAGACTTTTATGGTTTATCGGTGATATACCAATATCTGCAACATGGTCTATCAATGATAAACTTCTATTATTGATCTATTATTATGATTTTGCTATATTTGCAAGTTTTTAAAGATGTTGCTATCTACTTAATTATTTAAATTTAATTGCTATATTTGCAACTATCCCATTAAATTTGCCTAAAATAACCCAAAAGCATAAGGCCCTATGGGTGGAAATTAATGTAGGGAGGGAATAACGTTACTACAATGACTTGAAAACAGGACCTTCATGAACCACCTACAAGTTTAATATATATAATATCGAAATAAGTGAAAATCAATATAAAATGGGAAAGGTGAAATAACATCGCATACCATCTTAAATCACCAATTCAAGCCAAAAGTTAAAGTTAATGAGCGTGAAAGCAAATTTAATATAGTACCTAATAGTGCCTTTGTTGAGTATGTTTTCATAATTCACTCTCATATACCAAATTTTCAATTTTTGGATTTTTTGGTAATGTTTGTGTTGTGACTACGAGATGGTTTCTATAAAGAAAATTGTCTTAGATGACAAAATTAGTAAAAATATATAAAGATATATGAAAGTTTTTACTTTGATAGATCGTGATAAACCTAGATAAACATTAATATCTTTCACAAATAAAAAGTAAAATTTTGCAATATTTGTAAATATTTTAAACAAATTTGCTATATTTGAAAGCATCTCTTAAGAAAACTATTTTAAATGATAGAACTATCGAAAATATTTATCAATATAGTAAATTATCATAGTCTATTAATAACAGTCCGCGATAAACTACTATATAAGTCTATCGTGACATAAAAAGAAAGTAAAATTTTGCTAATTTATAATTTATAAATTTTGCTAATTTATAAATTATCATCATTTCTTTCGAACTATGCTAGAAATGATCACTACCACAAATTTAGATTCAAACATCAATGAGATTGAGCACCTTTCATTCCTCAATCAAATTACATATTTTGATTATAGGTTTGAAAACGAGCCTCACAATTTATTATGATTGTGGAACATATGTAGACAATAATAAACATAACAAAATAAGGTTCATTTTTTAGATTACGCGTTCCTAACTGAAAAGTGTAGCCATAGATACAAATTGATCTTATTCTATAATCTTCATTAATAAGAAGTTTCTTTGAAGCCTATTTAATGACATTGGACCTTACACTTTGTCCAAAATAATTTATCTTTCACATAGAGTCATTAGTTCCCTTCCTCAATGATCATCAAAGGACAATCCAGTCGATGTTAGATTTTATTTTTTCATGTCCAAGTTTCATTCCAAAAGCTCAAATGAAGTGTGAGTTGCTTACAAGTGATATCATGATGGAATCCACATTAATCAACTTTTTTATTGATATGATGTCAAGAAGGGCTATCTAACAACCGAACTTACAATAAACATTGTGTTGAAAATTAGATGTTCTTTAATCTTTAAAAGATGTTGCTTACAAGGCTGAGCATTCCAAGCACATAAACCATACGTTTCTAAAAAATACACTTCTCGACCTTCTTATTCATCTTAACATCCCTTTTAAAATGTTGATTAGTCCGACAAAATAGCTATAAATTTTTTTCTCATCAATAATTAGATACATTCAAAGTTTAAAATGTTGATGTCAACAAAAGTAACAAGATCTTAATTTTACGAAAATGAATAAAAAAATCTTTTTATGATTTTAAAGCAAATTTAACCTGTCTATTGTTCATATTATATTTACAATAGTGACATTTTGCAACTTAGTTTTTATATTTTCATAAATTTTTATATTATATAATAAAAATATTGATCCACCTCTTTTATGTTATGTCGGTCTCATGAAAATGTGGCAATATGAATGGATGTCTTGGGTTGATGAACTCTCTTACTCGTTTATTTTGAAAAAAATTGCAGTAAAAACAAAAAATTATTAATTTATTAATTAATTTATTTATTTATAATATCACCAATTTTGTTACCAATTAAATGAAACATAAAAAAAACGACGTTTTCTCATTACAGAACAGAATATGTTCCCATCGAGAAAGCCATAGGGAGAAAGATAACGAAAAATGTGTAGACAATTTGAAAAGCCCTCACCATGGGAGAAATTACTTACTAATTAAGGCTACAATGTGACTCACGGTTTCACTATTAGGATGTGGTAATATTATAAAAGTATTATCCAATGAGTCGCAATACTTAATTACTTACTAGAAGGTTCTTATTGGACTCATTTTTTACCAACTAGTAGAAAGAAAATAATGTTAAATCACAAATTTGAATCCTTATTGTTCGGAAAAAAGTTAGATTTTGTCCCTTTATTTTGAGTTTTAAAAGTTAGAATTTAAGTTATAGTTGTCTCATAAGAAAAGTAATTCTTCAGCGCTAAACTTAAAAAGTATATTCCATCTTATTACATTTGTTATTGATATGTGTTTTGTAATCATAATGAAAGTGGGTAAGATATGTAATCGACAAATGTAGTTTGAATATTGATGAGTTAAATGTGATTAATTTGATTGCGTTTAACAATTATGTAAGACCCATAGTTTATTTTCATATACTTTTGAATAATTTTCAAATTTTGTCTAGATATCATTTTTGTTACTTTTATAATAAGAAAAATTATGAATCTGTCATAACTACTATGATTGTTAGAGATATAAGAATAACAGCCGACAACCAGGACTAACCTATGTGAGTTGGGTTGGGTTGAGTCTCAAGTTGAAATTGAAAATTTCGGTTCAACCAATCCAACTCGAATTAATAATATTTATATTATATATTTTTTATTATTTATTTAATATTTATGGATTATGTTTGGAATGTTGAACTTTTATGGATGTTTGAAACTTTAAATTTATGGATACATGTATATCGAATATGACACGTACAACAATTTTAAATTTTACAACATTAGGAATAAAAAAAGTAATAATACAACCCAACCAAAATATGAATTTGGGTTATTCGGATTACCAACTCAAAAATATGAATTTGAGTTGGAAATGTCTCACAACTCAATCCAACCCAACTCGTTTATACCCCTAATAATTGTTACCAATTAACCCTAAACATTAATGGTAAGAAGGAAATGTACCTCTATAAAGTAAACAACTTCAATTGTAAATAAATAACATATCTAAGTAAATATGATCAAAACCGATCAAATTACACCTTTTCCTTAGTCCTTATAGTATGATAAAAAAAACTTCATAAAATTATCATAACCGTACAGACTATTATGAAAGATATATCATCAAACCAATAGAAACTAAATTTTAACCTTATCTTAATCATAAAAATAAAATTACAATTCAACAACAAAAAAAAAAATGAAGATGATTCACATCTAGGAGTGAAATAACTTAGCTAGCAAGCTAACCATTTTTTCACCACAATAATGTTTTTGAGTTCTAGAAACCACCAACTAAAATCTAGAAGCTTCTACTTTTATCTCAAAACCACTAGACCACATGGACACCGCCAGACGTTTGGAAAGACCTTATAGATAAGCATCCACACCCACGAAAGCAATCAATCAACAAATCATTTCCCATTTGTGTACAAATATCAGCAAACCCAAAATTTGTGTGTTTTGTGTTTCTTTCAC
>JBBPDI010000009.1:13456679-13469688 GCA_037974545.1 Cucumis variabilis | reverse complement strand
AGAAAGAGAAAGACAGAGTTGACTATTTAAATTTTAGACAGAATATTCAATTATTCTTTGCCCTTAGCCATTTGGTTTAGATTTAGATTTATTTATTTATTAAAGAGGAAGTATTTATTGTTTACTTATTATGTTGACATCTTTAACAGCTGTTTTTGCAGACCTTTTTTAAACAATTTGATTGTGTTAGATTTCCTTTTTAATGTAATATATGATGATATGTCTTTTTTACCTTATGTGAAAAAGAGAAAGATATATATATGTGTATGTATGTATGTATGTATGTATAGTTTAGTTTTCAAATGAAGTTAATGTTTGAGATTTGTATAAAAGATTTGAATCCACTCATAAGGCACATATTCCACAATCATATAAATAAAATTATGTGGAAGCTTTTTACTAAAGCATTCTACTATTGGAAATGGTTATATTTTTGGATAATACATATATGTATGTGTACTGACAGTGCATTGCTCTTAGTTATAAAAACGAAGAAAAGATAAATTTTCTATCTGACCATTTTCAATTCAAAATAATTGTAAAATATAATAAAATAATTTTAAATTTTATCAATGATATATATGGATAGACATTAATTTTCTTTTTTTAGAAGATTAGCTTTTAAAATGATTTTGAATTGATTTAGATGAAATCAACTAAAAAACAACCATAGGTTTCTAAAAAAAAATAGTATATGATATCTAAAATTGCCTCACTTATATAGATTGTTTTTCTTTTTTCAAACTTTAAATATTTGAATGACAATTTTAATTGTTCATGCTCATTAGTTGATTGATTTTATTAAAGGTAAATTTATCAACAACAGACACATCTTCGCAATTTATTTTCCTACAAATAATATTTAATCTATAATAAATTAATATTTTACCACCTAACCACACATATATATGTTACTTTATTCTTCTTAGGGATAGCAACCTCACTAGAAATGTGTGCATTTCAACGTTTTGAGTTTAGTGAAAATCTTTGCACTTGTTGTTGAGACTTCTATGGGAATCTCAAACTTTGGGGAGCCCAAATTGAAACATTATAACGCAAGCTATACAAAGTTATTGAAGAGAAAGTGTCAAATAAATACTTTCGTTGTAAATTGTAATAGCTAATTTCTTTCTGTAGTGAAGTTTTATTCCACTGAGAACACAACTCCCAGACGTGGTGATTTTGCACCGAACTGGGTTATCAATTCTTGTGTACACTACAACAAAAAGTATCTACTACGACAATTGTGTACATCCCAAAATTGAAGGGAAGAAAAAAAAACTGTCACAAAAGCTACAAATCTGTGTTTTTGGCAGAAAAAGATGAAATTTTTCAGATTTTACTTTTTTCGACAGTTATTTGGTGTCATAAAAGATACAAAAAATAATTTATTAAATTTATTAAAATAAAATTCATTATAAATCAAAAATTTATTAAAATCAGATTTTTCCCTAATTCTAAAAACATTAAATAAATTATTTATTAAAATAAATCTTATAAAATATCTCCAAACTCTTTCTCTATCTCCTCTTCCTCCTCTTCTTCTTCTTCTTCGTGGAAGATCCACGCGCGGCCCCTCCTACTCGATTTTCCTCCCTTCCGCTAACCATCTCTCTCCATCTGTCACGCAAGCTGGGAAAGACGCGACTTTTAGTCGACGACACGCCCGAAATCTTCCTCTTTCTCTCCTTCAGCTGATGTCACCACCCAACACTCCTTGCACCGCTGAACTCACCGATGAATCTCAGCCACTGCGTGCGGTAGCTCGCTGGAGATCAAGCCCATCGTGGTTTGTCTCTATTCTTCGTTCAGATTCAACTTCTAGTTTAAGATTTTTGTGTTTCGGGGTTGTTTTGTTAGGCAATTTTGAATACTTGTTATTTTTAGACTTGAGTTTAACATTTTTCATTACTTTTCGACACCAGATTCGAGTTTTAGAGGTGTTTGAGCTGCTGTCATTTTTCTAATGTGAATCTACATTTTTTCTTTATGGTTGGTTATGTGATGAAGCATTTTGGTAGCTTACAATGTGTTTGATGAAATGCCTCAATGAAGCATTTGGTTGATTTTTAATCGTTCGAATTAGGAAATCAAGTCCAAGGGAGATTTCATGGCTATGGGCTGAAGCTTTGAGAAAAAGAGAATGAAAAATGAAATGTGAGATTTTACTCTTTCACACACTGAATTCAGGTATTTTAACCTTATATCACTCTTCACATATTTTTGAGCTGACGAAGTTGGAGACTGAAATAAATAATATGATGTAAATACATAGTTCTTCTGTTTTCTTGTTTTAACTATATTATTTATTCCAATCTAATTTGGAGAGAGGTGGAAAGAAAGATCAAGCGATGGTGTTTAATGCCTCCATGTCTTAGTTTGATTTTGTTGGATTGGAGTCTCTTCCTGTAACTTTTGAGTCTTTTTTTCTTTTTTCTCGTCTGCCCTTGTACATTTTTTTCATTTTGCTCAACAACAGTTCAAAAGAAAAAGAATCATATTATTAGTTCCAAAAGCAAATGGCTAACATATATTATTGTCATGAAAGATTGTATGTCCTGGGAAGGTCCTCCTCCCGAGTTAGTTCAGGACATGTTTCATAGTGGCAGATAGGTGACTCAAGAAGGATTAGGTTTGAGCATGTGCAAAAAGATTCTGAAGCTCATGAATGGTGAAGTGCAATACATCAGAGAATCTGAAAGATGTTATTTCTTAATTACTCTCGAACTCCCTTTGACAGAGAGAGGCCTAAACGATGTCTGTTAGTTTTTTCGATCACTTGCAGACTTTTCCTCATTAACATAAGATACCTATGTAATTTCCCAACCATTGTTTATAAGCCAAGCTCTGAGCTTACATGTCGTCAAGGACATGTGATATAGTTAGTCAGTGAATAAAGATTATTTATGTACATCACTTCCACTGATCATTTATTCTAGATATGCTAATGTATGAGGTACTACATAATTATCTTCTTCTCTTTTCTTCAAGTTGGGGGGGGGGGGATACTAATTTTAGAGATGAATATTTGAGATTTATAGTCAATGCGGTGAACAATTTTAAGTTGTCTAATGTCTTTGAAGGGTTTGTAGTAAAATGCCATTGACAAATGAGTTATGAAATGAGCTAATAGGATGTATTTTCATATAGTATTATGATGATGATGGCTGACTTATCATCTCTTTGATCACTAGTATTAGGAATGAATTGAGATTGTTGTCTGAAAAGATTCTTAAAAAACGATGTTAAATATATGATTTATTTTCTAATATTTGTACTCTTTTGTTGGTAGAGGATTGATTCTATTGGGGGGTGTCTGATAATGTTTTGAGAAATTCTTGAGTTTTTTTATGAGATTTGATCTGGGGGTGTTGTGATTTTGAAGGCTGTGTGTGTGATTAAGATTGTATTCTGTTTTTGTGGAGATATTCTTAGAGATGAAGATGGAAGATTGGTATGCAGATTGTATTCTGTTTTTTGGTATGCACAACCATAGTATTTACTTCCTTCTGATATCTAGTTCTTTGTTTTCAATTCCATGGTTCTCATGATGGATCATCTATTTAGAAAATTAATGATGCACTTGCAAAATTATCAGTTGATAATTGATAAAACATGTCACTATTGATGTTCTACTTGTGGTATAGTAATATTTTCTATTTTATTATGACAGTGTTTCAGCTTGATTTTGGTAGTTCTTCACAGTTTATTAAGAATGTAGAATGGTGCAAATAGATGTACTGGGGGAACCTAGCTTTCTAATGGGTGAGGTGAGGTAAATTGTGTGACTGTCTGCTATATTCATGTTGTCTTTAGCTTACTTTCTAATATTTTCTGTGACTGTCTGCTATATTCATGTTGTCTTTGTAGGTTCTAATGGAGCCGACAAAGTTCATAAAATTTCCACTACTAGAAAAATGGGTTTCAATGACACCACTAATCAAGACATTATGTCGTTGAAAACAAAAAAAAAAGGTGAAGTGAGGTAAATTATGTCGTTAAAAATACAAATACGGATTATTTCTTGACACAATTTAATTTGTTTTGACACAAATTTTTTATCGTTATTTAACGATAATTTTTGTGTGTTATTAAAAAAGCTTCCAAATGAAAAAACTCCAAATTACAAAATTTATTAATTTCTCGTCCCTCACACAATTAAAACTAAGTGGGCTACCGCGTCGTTGTGAAGAACCCCTGCCTTCCAATTTTATGTCACTCGCCACCGTCGATTCCACACTCCAGCCATTGTCATCGTTGTCACCACAACAAGCCTTAGCCATCAAACCCAGTAATCTAGCCACTGTCGTCGAATAAATTTATTTAGAAATATGAATTTTAATGACATTTGAAATCAAGAAAAAAGGGGTGTATGGAATAAAATGTGTCATTAAAAATAAAAATGTAAAATTTTTCGTGACACATTTTCTCGACACAAATTGTGTTTTCTTGACATAATTTTATTGACACAAATTGAGTTTTCTTGACACAATTTTTTCGTTGTTAATTTACAACATAAATTATGTGTCATTAAAAATTACCTAATAAAAAAACCAATGTGTTCCTTCATTCGTACATTTTTTTATTTAAAAAAATAATTTGACGTTTTCATCCCTCTTGCGAACCACGTTTGAAAAAAATCTTACTCCATCTCACATTGTCACTGTCTTTCTCTCTCAAAAATGCTCTCTGAAGATGTTTCTCCCTCTTTCGCAAACACTCTTCACAACTTTTCCTCTCTCTCACAAGCTCTTTGCCTTCCGTTTGAAGGAGCTCACCAAATTTGTAGGTAGTTAAAGAATCCATGGACCATGAGATCGATCAAAGTCCATTTATGAGTTAGTTTGATTAGATTATTAATTGATCTTTTGGATTATTGTAAAACCTTTACCAAGAATGTAATTTACATTTTTTTTGTTATCAATAAAAAAAATCTTTCTAAACATATGTGGGTAAGTTGAATCATGTATTTAATTTATTTATATATCCATAATTTATATGTAAAAAAAATATATGTTGTGACTTGAAAAATAACGACGCCAAACAAGTATCGACATATAAGCCTTTATTAAACAGAAACTATGTTGTAATCATCGTGGATTGGCCTAGTGGTAAAAAAATATGTCGTTGAAACTCTTTATGATGCAAATTTTGCGTTGTTAAAACCCAAATTTCTAGTAGTGAATTCCTTCAAAGAAGCTAATCAGGATCATCAAAATACAGTGGTTGTTTTTAGAAATGAAGGATTTGACCATGGTTCAATCAACAAAGAATATTTTCAGAGGTGAAGGATTACCGGTTGATTGTTTATGCTTTTACAGAAAATCATATGTTATATGTATTATGATGGTATTTACACTGGTTTTGATCAAGGACTGTAATTTCATACTTGTAAATTATTCAAACTTGATTGAAAATGTACGAATATTACAAAGTGTATTATAGCGTATATATATTAAAGTGTCGACCATTTGTTTCTTTATAGGTGTTATGTATTATAACATTATTGTCATTCAAATGGTTCGTGTAATGGAGGAGCAACAAGGAGAAAAAAAAAAAACGGTAGTAATTGAGAAATTTACAACAAAAAATAAATGTCATAATATATGAATTCGTTACACTCCATAATTGTCGTCAATATTCAAACAATGACATTTTTGTTATAAAAAAATTTGTCACAATTACTCTATATTTGACAGGAAAAAAATGTCGTCAATTTTGAAAAGATGATATTTATTTTTTTAAAAAAAAAACTGTCACGATTGACATATCCTTAACATTTAAAAAAATGTCATAATAAACGAATTTGCGACATTTTTTTAACTGTCGTTAATACATAAATTATGACAGTTATTTGTTGTCATAAAATAGTAATGAACGACATTTATTTTCTGTCATGAAAAAACTTATTGCAACAGTTTTTGAAAACTGTCATGGAATGACTTTCCATGACTCTCGATATTATGACTGTAAAAAAATTCGTGACAGAAAATTACTGTCATCGTAGACCATTTTTGTTGTAATGGTAATTTTTCTGCACATTTTCTCATAAGTGTGATCATTCTTGTCAAATATATTGTTGTGACATTGTGTTTGACATTGTATTCACTATCAAATCCACTTATCATTTTTTTATTAATGACAATTTATTTTTAAGAAACTAGACAAAATGAAAACCTCACACTACACACAACATTTTTTCATACGTTCATATGCGTTTCAACAAAAGTTGAATATATACAAATAAGTCCATAAATTCATATAGTGATTCTCATCTATATGCCTCAAGTTAAGAGTATGAAATTCAACTTTTAACATTTTAGTTAGAAATATATACAAAATGTTAGAGTCGAACAATACTACTCTTAAACTATTAGACAAAAGATCAATGTCCATGAAAAGAGATGGATTATATTTTACCTCTTAAGAATGGTTAAAATAGACAAAGAATATGAGCATATATTGGGGGAATTGGGAATGGGATTATTATGGTAAAAATGTATAAATACAAAGTTTGGGGTGGAAATGGGTGGACTTGAATGAGGTGTAAAGACAACACAAAAGCCAATCAAAGTGTGAAAAGTGGAATATATATATATTTAATTAACTTGAACAAGACAATGACTTCTAACCTACAAATCTTTTATTTTTCAAAAGTCAATTTCAAGTCCAAAAATTTCATCTTTTTGTTTATCTAATTTTGGGATTTTTTTTTAATAATCCTATATATATATATTAGGAATATTATGTATGTAAGCCATCTTAGTTACATACCAACACGTTACTTCAAATCATGTTTTCTATTTCAGCAAATCTCAACATTTGGGAATTTATGCTAATTAAGTGACGTAATTTTTAAACAATATATGACAGCCATTACATGACAATGTATCCAATTAAATCTCATCAAGTTTTGTCTTTTTTGAATATCTTCTTTCAAAACCATTACATGACAATGTATCCAATTAAAAATATAACATTTTCGATGAGATATTCTAAGAAACGTGTTTTCTGAAGTTGTATGAACACTATATGAAATGAGGATCTTCTGACACATACAATCGTTGAAAGATCTATGAAAAAACGTCAAAAAAAGATCTTTCGACTCATAAATGCCCGTCGAAACCGTAGTCGAGACGAAATGCATTGGAAGAGGATCTCCCGATGCACAAAATAGAGCGTCGGAAGATCATATATAACTTCTAATGTCGTACATACAACATCGAGAGATTACATCAGGGTATAATATCCACTTGTGACGTCGAGAGATGTCTTATCTCCCGACGATGTAAAGCTGCATCGAGAGATTCATTCTCATTTTAATGCATGTGGTTCAATCTGTAATATTTGATCATTATATTTTCTCGTTGAATGTATATGTGTGTTTGATTTGTATGTTATTGTGCTAAAATTCTTTTTATATTATGAGGTCTTAAATTTATGAACCCTCGAATAAAAGAAAATTCTTCTATTTATAAATTAGTTTATTTGATTAATAATGTTATTACGTTATCGTAAAATTAAGTACGATAATTTTTGTTTTGTTTTAATGCGACAATTTGTGACTAGTAAAAGTTTATTATTCAACAAACCTTGTATGAGAAAAAAAAAGTTTCAATTTTGACCACAAACTTTTGATTCCATCCAACTGAAACTAAAATAAGTATTGCAACTTTTATCTTCCATTCAACTTTCACTTCTCCATCTAACTTAGTTTAACACGATATAGCATAAAATTATTAGCAGATGACTCATTGATTTCAATTAAGTAAAATATTAGTACAAAAATAAGTAGAACCAATACACACAAACCTACCTATGGAATTCCTTTGTTAAGATCCTTCATACGTTTTAAAAGAAACTATATCAATTATCTCTTTCTTTAAAATATATCAATTTCATATCGTACATATACTTTAAAATTCATCAAACATATGAATAAGAAATTCTTTTAATTGAGATTCGGAGTATAAACTTATTAAGGAGTTAAAACTACAATATATACATTAAAATTAGATCTCAAGTTTAAAATACTTCTCACATCCAAAATTTTCGACCTAAACTTGGAAAAACTTCTTAAATAAAAAAGATTTTTTTTAACAAAAGAATATATATAAGGATTAAAGGCATATGTATATACACGTGTATATGCTATAATTCATTGAATGAGAGAAACATTCTATTATAAGGATTAAAGGCATGAACAAAATCTTAGTTTCCATCTTTAAAGTCAAGAATTTGAGAAACAAAACATAAATGGAATAATATAAATAAACAATGTTTTTAAAAAAATGGATCATAACAAAATAAATAAATAAAACTAAATATTATGTTCATGCATTTGAGACAAAATAAGTGAATGTTGATGGATCTTGTTTCTGATCTGTTTTGTTTTGTATAATTTTTATTAATTTTAGAGTTCTTAATAATAATAATAATGAGATATGAAAGAGAAAACTTTGAGATTTTGATCCATTTATACTTATTATATGCTTTTGGAATATTTTTTCTAATTATTAAAAATAAAGGATACTCAAATTGCAAAATTATTTTGATTGTTTTTTTTTAATCTTATAATTAGGATACAAAGTAATCGTTTTAAACCATTACTAGAAAATATATGAATGAAAGTGATGAGCAAGAAAGATAATCATATCCCAACTCCTTCAATTATTGCCTACAAATAAAACAATATCTTATAATACTCAAATTAAATTATTCCAAACTTGATGATGTAAATATATTATTGCATTTAATAAATTTATAAAATTAAACTAAAGGTGTTTTGATTTTTGAAACTCAATAAAATTAAAAAAAAAATTAGTAGTTTCAAAATTACTTCAAACAGCATGATTTTGTAGAAGCAAGCCTTTGAGATTTTAGATGAGATAATAATTAGCGATGTGTTTTTCTATCTGACTAAACTATTGTACTTATTCATCGTGACAGAGTTTGTTTAAGCTCAAATTTATATATATATTTTCTATTCTTCTTTTTTGCCGCTCTTACTTTTATATTATATCATATTTTATAGAGTATATGGTTTGAAAATTTATATTAAAAATTATACTAAAAAACATGAGATTCTAATCCCTTGTGTACTATTATCATTACCATCTACTTTTTAAGTTAGATTCCTCATACCAAAAACTAATAATATTGAGTATTATATCAAAAAGATACATTAGAATTTCAATTTGTAATTTTAAATTCAAAATATACCATTCTGCCAAATTACTAACAACAAAAGCCAAAAAAAAAAATCTATTATAAATAATATTAATACCTATTAATATGTTTAATGTTGAGAAATTGCATTAGATAACAAAAAAAAATAGTTTTAAAAAAATAATTTTTAACACGTCTTTTTTATATTGTAAATTTGGTAAGTACGACAGTAATCAGACATTAATTAAGTAATATGATTTTTAAATTTGCTATGGTTTATTATCATTTTTTTTATCTATTTTTGCCAACTTTTTCTAACCTAGCCATGTCACTTTTTTCTACTTCAACTTTCAATTTGAGATTTTTTATTTTTTTTTTATTTTTACAACAGTCTCGTACTTTAAAATTAATTTAATGGTTGATTTGGGAAAACAAAAATTAAAACAGTTAGAATTTCTCAACTAATTGTTCGAATTTTAAGCAAATAAAAAAAAATTAACGCAACTATAAAGTCATCCTCATGGCGTCTAAAATTACTGCCTTACACGATCGTGGGGGTTTCAAGGTTGAATTTCAGGTCTACTCGCTTGCCTTGACTTCCACGTAGTTGTACATTTTTTAAGGTTAAAGATTACTTTTATTTCTTACTAAAATTTGGTTTATAATCATTTAATCTCTATATTTTTTCTTTAACTTAATATTAAATTATTTTCAAGTATAAAAACTAAATTGAAATATTAGTATCTAGAGATTGAAACTCCTAACTCCAAACGTGAAAAATCATATAATTTATTTCTAAATCAAAACATTATAAATTTAAGAAGTAGATTAATTTCAATAAAGTTTAAAAGAAAAGGAAAACAATCATTGTTTTGGTACACAGTTGTGATTATGATTAATATCCGCAAATGATATTGTTAATCATAAGCAATAACGAGCATCCACGTGGCATTTTCCGGTATTCACGGCTGACATGGATTATCCGGTCTACTTAAGAAAACCGGCTGATGGAACTCGACCGCTTGTCGTCGCTGCAAGTGAGCGCCACGCGATCACTGCGCGCGTGCTACTAATACTCTGTATAAAGTCTTGAGGTTTTTTTTTTTTCCTTTTCTTTTTTATAATTGTTATTATTATTATTTTCCATATAATTTGGAAATAGGAAAAGAGTTTTTATAGATTTTAATATGTTAAAAATAAAATGCCGTCTAACCTAACACAACAAACACGTCTCTATTTATAAAAAAAAAGGTTTCATAAGCATAAAATTAATAAGAACAGTGTGGAAACCATATATTGATATTGTTTGTGCACCTTTCTATATATATATATATATATATATATATTATCATGTATTTGCATTGGAAACGTGTATGCATATATTTATTTATTTGAAGATTAAACTCAAAATTATTTCTGTCTTCTTTTTAAAATTGACCTACATAAAAACATATTTGTACAGTAGACTTATAGTTATATGAGAAGTAGGGTTATCTAGATTAGGAAGTTTACTTACTCTCTCTTTTGGAATCATTAGGTAAATTTAGTTATAGGTCTTTCCTCTTAGACTCAAGCTAGTTATGTATAACATCATAGTGCTCTCGATTTGATTATTTTTCAATTAACATGTGTATTTATCAACTTGATTGATTAACTTAAACTCGAGACATTGGATTTTTTTTGGTAATGTTCTAGCTAGTTTAATTTGTTGTATTTGAAATTATAATTAGGTTTGCTACTACATTTATTAACTTGGTTTTCATAGAAATAATTAAAAAGATTATAGGAGGAATAAAAAAAGAGAAAAGAAATGAAAGTGAGGGGGTGGTGAGAAACCAAAGGTGGGGTGTGCCAGAGAGAAGCTCCAGCTTTTGCTATTTAATAACCAAACACACAAAAAACCAAACTCTTAAAAACAAAAAACCATTCCCCATACCGATTACCAAATTTCATATATACATATATAAAACATTATAAATTATATATTCCATTCCCCTCCCCCATCTCCGTCCATCTTCTCCCCGCCGGCCACTATGCAGCCCTGTAGTAGAGAAATGCAATCCCTCAACTCTCTCTTAAACCACTCCCAAATATCACTCCAAGACCTCCACGCCGACCACCATTTGAATCCCCCACCGCCCCAGATCCCCCCCTCTCACTTCCACCATTTCGATCCCTCCGCCGCTTCCAACGACGACTTCCTCGAACAAATGCTCAACACAATCCCTTCCTGTTCTTGGCCTGACCTCAACCCTTCAAACCCTAAATCCCCTTGGGACCTTAACCCCATTAATAAACCCTCTAGAGATATCTCCGATGATCCTCACCAGAATCACCTCTCTGCTACTTCTCCTGCCGCTAAGGCCGCCGTTATGCTTCAACAACAGCTTCTCTTGTCCAGAGGAATGTCCGGTTCTGCCGGAAATGGCGTTGCAGATCATGGCCTCCCCCCTATGCCTCTCTCCCTTGGAAATGCCGACTTGGATCGCTCCCAAAACGACGTCGTTGATGGATCCTGTTTCTGCCCACCGAACTCGGTTTGTTCTGTGATGGATCTGTCAATTCCTCGCCGGTGGATTCCAATTTTTAATTCTGTTTTTTTTTCCCTCAGGGTGGTTCTCTTCAATCGAATAATTTCGGAGCTCCGGGAAACGTGATGAATCAAACTCCAGGAGGTGGGTCTGCCGGAGTTTCTCAATCTCAACCAAAGCAGAAGGTCAGAGCTCGTAGAGGCCAAGCTACTGACCCACACAGTATTGCCGAAAGGGTAAAACCAAAACTTCTTCCCCATAAATCTTCAACTCTCTGTTTTACTAAACCCCACACTAAACCGAATCGTTCTCATTTCTCAGTATTTTTCCATTCCATTTTCTCACGTTTTCCGAGGAATCAAACAGAAACAAAATCAGGGTTTTCGTCTATTAATCTCAAGAAATTGATGTTCATAAATTTGTCTTGTTTGTACAGCTTCGAAGAGAGAGAATTGCAGAGAGAATGAAAGCTCTGCAAGAACTCGTCCCCAATGCAAACAAGGTCAGTGTTTCTTCCTTCCTTCCTTCCTTCCTTCCTTCATCTTCCATTTTTCTTTTATCTAAATCTAAATCAATTAATTTATTAATCCCAATATTTTGTTAAAGAAAAAAAAAGGGTCCGGAGTGTAGCAGCTCCGAGCCTCTTTGCAAGACTGTAACCGCCGGTCAGTTTTGTACCTGCCTTGTAATTAAACCAAATGATCAAGGGCAATGTAGTCACTGCCCTTCTGGTGAGAAACTAATCTCACGGAAATTCCGGGACACGTGTCGACAGTATAACATGGCAGTTACTAACAAAATGAGAAACATGTTAAATATTAGCAACGCCTCGTTTTTTTAAAACATGTACTTTGGAAAATGGAATATTTATGTCAATATATAGTAATAAATAGCAAAATTAATAATTATAATTTATTTAATAAATATATAAAAATATATATATATATCGATGAATCTGAAAGGGTTATGGAATTTCAGACAGATAAAGCTTCGATGCTTGATGAGATCATCGACTACGTTAAATTCCTCCAGCTCCAAGTCAAGGTATGACTCTAAATTCAACCCCATATTTATTTTGTTATTTTATTATAATTATGAAATATGATTGAATTATTATTGTTATTTTAAATATATATAATATAAAAGATTCCCTGAATGGAAGAATTATTAGTTTAATATTTGTTAATTTGATTTGGTGTAGGTTCTGAGCATGAGCAGATTGGGGGGTGCAGCTGCTGTGGCTCCTCTAGTCGCTGACGTCTCCTCTGAGGTAAATAAATATGTATTATAACATTTTTCTTTTGTTGAAG
>JBBPDI010000009.1:13346796-13358150 GCA_037974545.1 Cucumis variabilis | reverse complement strand
TCTGGGTTAAAATAAGTCTGCAATAAAAGTGCATTTGCAAATCGAAATGCCAAGCAAAACAGAAGGACCTTGTTCATCGAAAACAAAACATCATATCTTTTAGATTTGGGTTTCTTAGATCGAACAAGTTCCGGTGAGTCCTCATTTCTGACTAATTTTGCTGTTGTGACCAAAGTCCTGGGTCTTTTCTCAACCATTCTCCAATTCAAGATTTTCAGACTTTGAGATGCTGTAAATCCCCCAAATTAAACTCAAGTTAAACATCAAAGTCCCTCCTTCAACAAAACTAAACTTCTACTCATTTATAATGTCACACACCCTCCTGGATCACCTGCTTCAGATCCAAGAGACAGCCTGAAGTCAACCGACATTGTTCCCCTTTTGAACAACACCAGCAGACCCTTAACTTTTAACTCTCAACCACTAATAAACACACAGCGGAAACTCATAACATAACACAATCAGTAAATAACCTGAGGGATTACTTAATTCATTAACAAATTTTAACACGAGTTTATACAACTTCTAAACAGATCCAAACAAACCTGAAAGCAGTCTCTAGTTCGACTAACTCTAACTTGACTTTGACATAATTTACAAAATAATAAACTACGTAACACGTACTATAAACCAAATGCTTCAGCAAACAGACAATGCCACACCCCATTCTAGGTTTTTCCCTCTAACCTAGATCGTGGTATGAATCTACTCATTGAAACATTACTTTTCAAATGTAAGATTTGTAAAATTACTTTTCAAGAAAATTCTATAAAAATTTTGGTAGCACCTCCCCTAAAATATGGGTTAGCCAAACCTGTAAAGAAAAAGGTGTTTACTTCTAAATGTATATCCAGACTATTCCAGAGTTTCAAGCAGAGTTAAAATTCAAACTAAATAATACATACAAAATGATTTCAGTCTAATGAAGGTTCTCTCAAAACACGAGTCCTTAGCGTCACTCTTGTTACATCTAACCACCCTATGAAGCAATACAAAAATTAACTATATACATACAAAATAAAGACCTACAAATGATGATGGAGATTCAACCAATGTTTGGTCCTTGATTGCTAGTTAGGGGGAAGAAAACATTGAGAACATAAGTTGAAAACTCAGTAAGTAACAAGTTTCTTAAAAGTAAAAGCTCATAAAACATGTTCAAAAAGAAAATGGGTAAATATGCATCAATAATGAAATAATAGTTGAAACGTCATCATCATATAACCACCAATCAAACCAACAAACATATACTCAATCCAACCAAGCAACGCGTCGAAATATACGGCCAAGGATAGCTCGCACATGACAAAGAAATCATGCAGCCAAAACTAGCTCACACATATTTAGTATCCACCACAATAGCAACCTTTATCCAATCTAACCATGATAGCATACCAAATATACGGACCGGAATAACTCACATGTGATCCATATCCACAAAGAAACACGTGGCCAAACGAAGCTCACGCATACTTAGTACCTACCACAGTAACAACTTCCATATCCTCTCCTATGTACACATAGAGCCACCCACCATGGGTTAAACTAGGCCCGAAGTAAAAATCACATCCTCCATCCATATCCTCACCTAGGCTCAGGTTCCCGGAACTCCGGTCACGGTCTCTTTCAGCCCCAGAACTCCCTGACAACCATAGGTAGCGCTATGAAAACACTTTCACGTAGCCTTAGGAAAATCACCTTCTCGTTCACCATGAACATCGGTTAATCATATTTCAAAATCAAGTATAATAAAAAACTTGAAACACAATTTTACAAAGTTCAAGCCATACACATTCTTAAATCGTGATGAATAAACACACCGTTTAAGTATAAATGAAATTAGGAACTTGAAACCCGCTTTTATAAAATCCAAGTCATAAACATTCTTAAAATCCCGATATGTAAACACATTGTTTAAACATAAACAAAAACGTAGTCATAACAAATTTAAGTCATAGTAATTTCCAAACGATATCATAAAATAACATGTATATGTACAAAGAAAGTTCGAAAATGAGCCACTCACAGTCAATAACTCGATTCCCTGGAATAATACACTTTTTCCACTTCAATTTGACCTGAAACTACGATCAAAGTCACATCATTGTCTTCACATGACATAAGGCTAAAAAATACTTCATACGGCCACCTAAAACTATTTTATGCTTTTAAGTTCCTTGCACTTTCAATTCATTTTAGAGTAGACTAGACTTTTCACCTACAAACCCTTAGACTTGAAATCTAAATGCTTATCCCAATGAGCATCCAACTTAGTTCAAGCTCAACAAGTCTTTTATGTAGATACATCAAGCTTAATGGATCTTTTATGTGGATACATTTTTGGACCCTTAAACTTCAACTTAAACTCTTAACGGCATAAGCACCCATACTTAAGTCATCTTTTAATTCCATACGCTCTTATATCCAATATTTCTACCTTAAAGGTTTAAATGCATTAACAATCTCAATACTAATTTAACGAGCCAAATATTTAGGAACTTACCCAAATTTGTCTAAAACGACCTTAAATGTGTTGATTAATGCTTCCAAGTTCTCCAAATCTTCAATCTCTCATACAAAACAATATGGTAAAATCAAGTTCATGCTAAAACTAAATGGGTATTCAAGTACTATGAGAAAACTCACTAGATTTACTTCAAACCTTAACGAAAGCTTGTCGAAATTGCCTTAACAACACATTAACGACTTCCTAAATTTGAAACTAGTACCTACAATCATTTTATGATTCGAAGCTTATACAGTAACACCCAATTGAACTCCAGAGTCAATGGAAAGTCCATTTTCAACCCTTAACATTCAACTTTAGGACCCGAGTATCATGGGTAATTCAATTTTAACGCTTACGGGCATTCAAAAACTCTAGTAAACTCAACGAATTTACCCCAAAACTCACCAAGTACTTAGTAAAATACCCTTAACTTCTACGGTCAACATGCTAACTACCTTCTAAATTCGAGATCAATCATCCAACATCAAGTGTTACTTAATAATATCACTAAAATTAGGTGGGTACTCAAGAACCACTCTAAAAAGCTTAGAACCTTACCAAGGTGTGTGAAAACGCTCAATCTATTCCAAAATTCAAATCTAGCATCAAAATGTAATAAGTATTGCGAAATCAAAGTAAAGACTTAATGCTATTCAGAACTCTTCAAGAAATCCAATTAATATAAGCAAATCCTTACCCGGAACTGCAAGAACCAACTATCGACAGCAAGATGATGCAACTGAGATTGCCAAATCTAAACCCACAATTACAGAGACGTGAAACGGTACCGAAACAACGGAGCAGCAGCGCCAATCAAACAACTCGAACAGTGGCCACATGGCGTTTCCAGGTCTGCAAGGACAGCAGATGGCAGAGCTCGTTAGTCGTCGAAATTCCTTGTTGATAGTGGCGGCGCATCAACGATTTGATGAACGAAGGGCTCTACGCGGACGCCAGACGACGGGAGGAGACGAACGCGCGGTTGGTGGTGTCGGCTTGACGGACGAAAGGGTGGGTTGCGCAGGTCGTGGGTCGACCTGTAGCTTGCAGGATCCGTGGGTGGGCGATGGTGAGTGCAGTGGCCGACTAGTGGTGGGATTTGGTCGTTGTCCGGCGTCGGCGTGAAGGAGAGGAAGAGAGACGGTAAGTGCCGGAGAGGGATGGGTGAAGGGAAGGGAAATCGTGGTTGGAATAAAAATTATTATTATTATAATTATTATTTTGGGAAAATTACACAAGATGACAAAAAAAAAATTAAATCAATTATAACACTCTTTTCATATTCATGAATATAACAAATATCACAACTAATTAATCATAGCAAACTAAGGTTAGAAACCTATCAACGATTATGGACTTTTAAATTTACTATTTTTATAATTTAAAAAATGTAGTGACATGAAAATATCCTAAATTAACAACTAACTCTTTAAATCTCACTCATTTTCCAACGCTTTTACCAAATTAAATTGTTCCAAACTTTTTTATTAAAGTAATTGAATATCTAATTTGTGTAAAATGTGCTTCAAAATCGATTTACACGAATAAGAAATATCAGAGTAAGTATAAGAGAAGGGCTTATAGACAATAGCGAATCAGGCTTTAAAATCACGAACTCCACTTAGAAAGTGGAAAACATTTTGAAAGCGTGAGCTAAACAAGCCCAATGAATGATTGGTTTTTAAAAACATCATTTCATAAACAATTTAAGCGATAAACAATAACGATAACATAAATACTTTAGTTTGGCAAACATTATCGAATATAGTACGTAAATACTGATTTTTACTTGTCTAGGACCAAGACAAGAATCTACCTTTCAGTAGATGGTAGAGTGAATCAATACCAAAAACCCTTCAGAGAAGGGCATTCCCAACTCTGTTTCTCGGAACTAGGCGCTCTAACTCCAAACCTGAGAACTAGGTGTCCCGATGATTTATCCGTAGGATCATTTTGAGATAACTTGGACTAGACAAAATATTTATGAAAAACATAATATTTGAAAACCATGTCTTTAAACAATTCATAATCACAACCATATCTTTATAAACTTATTTTCCTTGGAACCATAAACATTTATAAGAGAACAGGCTTTAATCAAATAGTTTAAAGAAACCATAAATCTTAGAAATCATTTTGGACTAATCAAATAGTTTAAAGAAAGCATAAATCTTAGAAATCATTTTGGAAAATCAAGTTCTTCAAACACTTAACCTTAAATCATGCTTGTAGCAAATACTTTGAAAACATGCTTTGGATTCAAGTAAGAAATTCATTTTCTACTAACAGATACAAACTTAGATCTTTGGTTTATAAGTTTGTCTGATATCTTATTGATTTGAAATAATGGTATTTAATCCTTTTGACCATGAAAATATCAAAATTGTACTTAGAAATGTCAAAATTATATTAAAAAAATGTCCAAAAAACAATGCCCTTTGAAATTGGCTGGTGCACAGGGGGAGCCTGGTGTGCGTAATAGGTGAACGACAGTGTTGAAATTTATGTCATAAAACTCGTAATTTATAATTTAAAATTGTATTCTATTCAATAAAGTAATTATTGAGGACTTATTATTGAAAATAGAATGTTATAATTTTGAATCCAATAAATTAAGGTCTCGAGGCTACCTAGTGTAGACTTGAACTTTATGTAGAGACATAAGCGTGGATCAAGTTCGAGTATGTAGCCCAAATGGTTTATAGTATATAAATAAGGTTGGACGCCTTATTCTAGGGACGCTATAGATGCGACTCGTTTTGTAGTTAGTACAAACAATGTGATCCTGAATCGTTCATGTAGATACATGAAAATAGAGGTATCCTATGTAAAGAGTTTACATAAGACTGGAATCATGAAATAGTCACTTTTGAGTTATAACATTGTTGACTGTATAAAATTGACTATTTCAATTATTGATGACATAGGTAACTTTCTTAATCCTAAGCTAACTATGAATTTATGTTCACACGTAGTTATCCTTAGATTTGCATAGGTGATGGCAGCTCAACCGCGCTGGCCCAATAAGCCTCTCATTTCAGGGGTAAGATCGAGTGGATAGCTAGGGACATAGGGTGCAAAACGAAATTCACTTCTACCTACTTTATGGTTAATAGATAGGTTGTTCTCTTAAGGACTGAATCCAAGTATTAAACAAGGGGTCCCACCCTCTTAATTAGAGGAATTTGATTTATAGGTTGGACCTTAAACCAATTGTTCAATAGTGGATCAGTGGGACTTAAGGAACAAGATGTAGTCTTGGAGGATAAAACGGTATTTTGACCCAACCGAGTTTACGAACAACTTGTGAAGGATTAACTTACTAATCATAATTATATCAAATGGACATAAGTATATCTATAGTGAGGTGACTGCAACTACATAATTTTAGTAGAATGACTCGTTAGTTAATGAATGTTGATTAGCTCGGCCTAAAAGAGTTTAGCCAGTTAATCTCATATTGTTGAAACCCATGATCTGTAGATCCATTAAGTTCTCCTGCTAGCTCATATGGAATAAACTTAGAACAACATAGGTCGAATTGTTCGAATTAGGTGAAAAGAGAGAAATCGATAAGTATATACGATATAGTTGTCGGTCATCAGATCAAAGATAGAGCTTTATGTTTAAATAAAATTTAAATATCAACAATATGAATGTGGATTCATATTCAAAAGCTTGAAAATGATGGAAATTGTTGAAGTTGTTAAAAGTCAAATGATTGATTTTTTACTTTGAAAAGTCAAGCTTTAATCAGCAATATATTCAAATATGGTTTGGATTTCGAGAAAATGAATGCAGATTCATGCTCGAGAGATCCAAATTAGTCAATACGGACAAAATTGTAAAAAATCTAGATGTTGACTTTTAGGTTGAAAAGTCAAAGTTTGACTTTGACTAAATTACCATTTTGCCCTTTGACTAAAGTTAGTGGAAAAATCCAACATTTTTGTTGGATAACCATAATTGCACCTATTTAACATAAACCCTAAACTAAAAGAATTAGGGTTTAGGAAAAAATATACCTTTGGACAAAGAACCGGATTGTGAACGACTACACCTCTCACTAATTCGAATGAACCACCACTAGTAGTCATCTATTATCCTCTGGACAAAGAACCTGGTTGTGAGACCCGATTGAAGAAGGAACTGAATTAGAGATTTGAGAGAGATGTCAAATTTGGAAGATAGTTTTTTTTTTTGTGTGTGTGTGAGAGAGGTGAAGAATAATGATTTAGTAAAAGATATTTTTGAAATTTTTAACAAAATTCCAAAAGTTTTTTAAACCAAAGATTCAAAACTAATTTATAAAGAAATTACACGCAAAATGCATGTAATTTAATTCACCATAACTCAACACCTCACAATCCACTAACCTTTAGTGGAATTATTCACCATTCCAATTTCTATTAGTGGGGTTGGTGTCATCACCATGAGCCTTCACATAGCCCATTAAAAGTTAGTGGGATTATCCAACAAAATGTTGGATTTTTCCACTAAATCTAGTGAGGGGGTAAAATGGTCATTTGACCATTCAAGTCAAAGTCAAACTTTGACTTTTCAAAGTCACTTTTTACAATTTTGACCGTTTTGACTAAATCCGACCTCCAAGCATGAATCCACATTCATTTTCTCAAAATTCAAATCATATTTGAATCTATAACCTGTCAAAGTTTGATTTTTCAAAGTCAAAAGTCAACATTTTGATTTTTTACAACTTTGATTATTTCCATCATTTTCGAGCTTTCGAGTATGAATCTGTATTTTTATAATATTTAAATCTCATTTAAATATAAAGCTATATTTCTAATATAAAATCCGACAGCTATATCACATATACTTGTCAGTTTCTCTTTCTTCGTCTATTCGATTTATTCCATCACACTATTCTAAGTTTATTCTATATGAGCTAGCAGGAGAACCTAATGGACGTATAGATCATGGCTCCAATGATTCAAGATTAACTGGCTAAACTCTTTTAGACCAAATTAATCAATATTCGTTAACTAGCGGGTCATTCCACTAAAGTCTCGCAGTTGCACTCCCCTCACTATAGATATATTTGTGTCCATTTGATAAAACTATGATTAGTAAGGTTGTTCGTAATCTCAGTTGGGTCAAAATACTGTTTTATCCCCGAAACTACATCTTGCTCCTTAAATCTCACTGATCCACTATTGAACAATTGGTTTAAGGTCCAACTTATAAACTTAATCCATTTTGGGCTAATGAGAGAGTGAGGCTCCTTGTTCAAAACTTGAATTCAGTGCTTAAGAGAACAACATATCTACTAATTCTAAAGCGGGTAGGAGTGAATTCCATCTTGCATCCTATGTCTTCAGCTATTCACTGATCTTACCCTTGAAATGGGAGGCTTATTGGGCCAACACTGATGAGTTATCCTCATCTATGCAGATCGAAGGATAATCTCGTGTGAACATGAGTTCATAGTTGACTCAGGATTAAGATTAAGTTACCTAGGTCATTAATAAACGAGATAGTCAGTTTTAAACAGTAAACAGTGTTATAACGTAAAAGTGACTATTTCATGGTTCAGTCTTATATAAGTACTTTACATAGAATCCCCTTACTTTCATGTCTCTACATGAACGATTCAGGATCACCTCGTTTATATTAAATACAAAGCGGATCGCATCCATAGTTTCTCTAAATAAGGCGTTAAACCTTTATTCATATACTATAGACTATTTAGACTATATATTCGAACTTGATCCACGTTTATGTCTCTACATAAAGTTCAAGTTTTTTTTCTAAAAAATAGCTTCAAGACTTAGTTTATTAGATTTAAGATTATAATTTTTAATTTCTCAAGAACGATTTTATTGAATAGAATATTATTACAAACTAAGAGTCTTATGACATAAATTTTCAACAAATCCCACTAACTCCACTGAGCTAAGTACTGTCTTTTGATGAAAACAAAAAAAAATCCACCAAAGAAAGTGGATTTTGAGTTGTTGGGCTATAATGTTGCATATACATGCATTTTTTTCATATAAATTTCTTATAAATAGGGTCATACAATTCATTTAATGGGTTGGTTGGTTGTTTTCTCGAACTTCATAAGAAATTGGATTTTTTTTCTTCTTCTTTCATTTTGAAAATAAAAGGAAATCCTTCCAAGCCCATTTTTATTTCCATCTTTTTATCTCTCCCATTTTCTTCATCCAACAAGTCTCATAACTCGATTCTAAGCCTAGAGAATAGCGGGGTAAACTGTAATGATAATCCTCAATTCAAATTTGTGAGGAGATTACGAGGAACGGGAGCTACAAAGGTATGTTCTTTCTTAACCCTAATTTCGGTTAATCATGGTAGTATTATGCATGTTAATCACTAAATAGTTTAGTTGCAATTAGAGTAAATTTTCGATCTATTTTTCTGAGCCTGTCTCGTGTTCTATCAGGTACGGACTGACGCATGCATGAGTGGGCGACAGGGGCCTGGACGCGCGCATGACCCTAGGTTGCACACTAACCTTGACGCCTTGGGTGTGCGTCTTGTGTCGCGCTCACATGGGTGTCCGCCTTGTGGTCGTGCGCACATGGCCTGCACACACATGTCACGCCTCATGGTACCTCTCACGTCCTTGTGTCATTGCCTGGAAACTGGGTTCTCAACTAGCCAAGTTTGAAGGCTAATAACTCAAAATACAAACTTCAAATGACAAAACTTCTTTGTACAAAGTTTCTTGAAAATGTCTTAAATATTTACGGTCCTTATAACAATTTAAGAAAAGTCCATAAAGCCAATTACTTTTTCATAAATTTCATATTTACCCTTATTAGATTTTGATTATTGCAGGATAATTTTTCGTTATTTTTCTTCTTCTTCTTTGTGATTTATTCTTCTCTTCTTCATATTATTAATTTCTTCATATCATTACTTCTTCTTCTTCATATTTTCACTTCTTGTTTGCAATTTTTTCATTTTCTCTTTTATAATTTCTTCTTCCTTCTCCTTCATCTCTCATCTTCTTTTTTTCTTCTTGGTACAAGATCTAAATGATATAGGTACATGATCTAAATGATCGTTTATCAATATTTAAACGACCAGTTGTCTATCCTAGATAGACAGAGATAGACCACTACCACTGATACTGAAGGGATAAAAGTCATATGACATCAGATCATTCCTTAAATTAATTTGGGGATCTCAAAATACTAGTATATTAGCAAAATTTTAGAATCAAAATTCAAAATAAAAAACTAAGCATGCTTTTAATTTAAAAATTACAAAAAACTTATTTTCGATGACGTCTCTGAATCTACAAATTAATTCTTCAAATTGGTACACCACCCGTCGGAGACCTTCCTATCTTCTGGAATGTGTTGGTTTGTGCAAACCAATTGGGATGAAAAAAGATTAATACATATTTGAGAGAAACTATTTTCTCTTTGTGGAGAGCAAAAACATTAGCTCATTTTTTTTTGATAAATTTATTAAAGAAAACTATTTTCTTCAAGATATTTATAACTCTCTTTCCTTTTTAGAATATGAAAAGGAGCAGGAGAGAATCATTTGATTATATTATCAAATCTACTAATTAATTAATCAATTAATTCATAATTAATTAAATCATATTTAATTAATATTTCATTCAAATCTTATTTGAATGAATATTAAGATTTAAATGAATATCTTTTCAATATCTTATAGACTTATATTAATATAATTAATATATAATTTTAAAATAATTACAAATATAACAAAATATGTCGGTCTCTGTTTAGACCATGTTGAAAATACTAGTATTTCACTAATAAATTTTATTATATTTGTAATCTATATAATTAATTATTATTAATACAATGACTACCAGATGAAACTACCTAAGTGAACGAGTAAAGTTTTCATACGGTTAAAAGCTTGATCTTCAACACTCAAATAAATAAAGGGAAAAAAATGTCCGAAATTGATGGCTAATCAATCTCCAAAATTTTTAAACGATTATTTTAGTCTTGAGATTTTATAAATGTCTATAAAAGTCCTTAAAACTTTAGTTAATTAACAGTAAAATGATATACGCTCTTAACTAACTAGCTGATTTAGTAAATCATGTTATTTTGATATTATTTTTTCAATTATGTTGCCTCCTTTCTTTCCCTCTTCGTCTTTACCACCATCTTCTTGACCCTTCTCCAATGAACAACTAAATAAAAAAGATGGCGAACATGAATCTAAAAGTGAATTAGACACCAACAAAGAAGAAAACATTTAAAGAGAATGAAAAGTTTTTACATCCTTCAACTATTTCAGTACTTAACCCTTTTCTACATCCTCCAACTTTACAATCGTTAATATGTTAGCAAACGTGTGGAATAAAGAAATATAGGTATATGCTTAAAATGGGTGGGGGAGTGGGGGTCAATATACAAAGTAAATTTGGTGACGACCAAATATGTGTAAACAAAATGAAATGAACGATCAGCCATGAGAAAAATTTTGGGTAGAAACTAAGATTAACACAACTCAAAATTTTCTTTAAATGGTAAAGCTAAATACACATTTGGATCAAAAATTTCCCATACAAAAGAATACCAGAGGAACTCCAAACTTCTATCCCCTGTATTATTTTGCTACAATTATGTACACAAAAGAATCTGTTCAATTTCAATCCAAGCACCTGTTGAGCAAATTGAACAACTTGATCTGCCAGCAACATAATGATATGAATTAATATGTGGTAACTACATTGAGAGAACGAAGTGGGACGTTGATAGACAAAAGCTCCATGGAACCGGTTTACGAATGTTACCTCATGAAGGCAAATTAACTTGTCATTATGTGGTATGTGGTACACTCCTCTCTCAACATCAACAAG
>JBBPDI010000009.1:13253097-13265813 GCA_037974545.1 Cucumis variabilis | reverse complement strand
TTCTATTTATAGGACATCCCATAGTATATGTTACACTATAGAATTCAATGGGATAAATGTTACAACATGGAATAAATGGAGAGTTATAGGAATATTAGTAACATAATGTAGGTTATGGATATCTACATAATTATATTTATAATAATCTAAATATTTTTTTACTAACAAAAATTATTTTTTTGATTAACTAACTTGGAATTCATTTTTTTAAGATATCAAAATATCTCATCGACCAACTTTAAAAGAAAGTAATAACATTTCGTTTATTTTGATTTTTTTTTCAAAATACATTTAAATTTATTTTAATTTACCATCAAATGAAAATATTTTTTTTAACCTAAAAGATTTGATTTTAAAAAAAAAAAAACACTGTATAGCAAAATTAATGTAAAATATTTTTTTATTAACAATTTTTTTTATTTAACAAATAAGAAAAAAGTCTCATTAACTAACTTGAGGTGCATTTGGGGGAAGGTAAGAAAAGCTTTCCTTGTTTGGCAAACAGATTAAAAAGAGGGAAAGTATTAAACTTAATCCTCTTTATTCCTTCTCTTTCCTCATTTATTACCCCACTTTTCCACTTAATCCTTTCATTTCCCCATTTAATCCTTCCATTTCCCAATATAATCCTTCCATTCCAACATAATCCTTCCATTTCCTCATTTATTTCTTCTTCTCTCCAAATTCATCATCTTATTTCTTCTCTTTCCCAAACGAATTAATCCTCATCTCTTCTCCTTCATTCTCTGTGCGCCAAATGAATTCATTCTCCTCTTTATTATGTTGTGTGTTGGGGTTACAATAGAAATAAAGTATAAACATTATTTTAATACAATTTTTTGTCGTTTTGAAAAATAGTACGAACAAAATAAATAAGTTTAGACAAACGAAAAAAATACAACTTTTATTTGTATTTGGTTTACAGAAGACATTCCGTAAGAATTTCTTACACATTGAAAAAAATGTAATTAAATTTCTTTTTCATATGGGGTTGCGGTAGAAAAAATATTTTTCATAAATTAAAAAAGAAAAAAGAGCATATTTTTTAATGTATTGGATTTACGGATCAAATTGAACTAAAAATTGAAGACAAATGAAAAAGTAAATAATACAATTTCTGTGTGAATTGAATTTACAATATAAATTTCATAAACATATTTTACACAACAAAAAAAAATTAATACACTTTATTTTGTGTACTGAATTTAATGTTAAAAAAGAAAGAAACACTACTGTACAAATGGGAAAAAAATACTTTTGAAAATGTATTAGGTGTACGTTACAAGTAAAAAAAATATTTATACAAAATCAACAAAAAAAAATAATACAATTTTTTTGTGAACCCTTAGATTACGGTACAATATAACTGAAAAAATGAATTTGAATACAATTTTTTGTTGTAGAGGCTTTACGGTATTAACAATTTACACAAATGTACAAAATATTAGCACATTTTTCATTTTGTATTGGGTTCACGAAAAAAAAAAATAAGAATTTCATTTCCAGGAAATTCTCATATTGTGGTTAACGTACAAATAAAAAAATTACACAAATGAAAAAAAATATAATTTTTTTGTCATAATCCTTCTCACATAATAATTCCCCCAAACAAGAATTATAATAATCCCTCATAATCCTTCCACTTAATCATTCCCCCAAATAAGGATTATAAATAATCTTCCATATTCCTCCCGGTTAATCTTTCCCCCTAACAAGGATTATAATAATCCTTTGCTCCACTTAATCCCCCATTTTTCTTATTCCTTTCCTTCCCCCAAACGGCCTGAATTATTTTTTTTCCTGAAGATATCAAAATATTTCATCAACCAACTTAAAAAAAAAAAGTAATAAGATTTGGTTTATTTTGATTTTTTTTCCAAAATACCAAAACATTTAGATTTATTTTAATTTACCATCAAATGAAAAGATTTTTTTTTAACCTAAAAAATTTGATTTTTTTTAAAAACACCTTATAGCAAAATTAATGTATTATTCCCCATTTAAAATCCTTTTTAGACCTTTTTTAGAGACGAAGGGTTTCGAAAAAGACGAAGACAGGACATCAAGTTCAGAAGAATCAATGGAGGTAGTGTTAGAATTTATGTCCTAAAACTCCTAGTTTGTTGTTTCAAATTATATTCTATCCAATAAAGTGGTTATTGAAGACATATTAGTGAAAATTGAATACAATAATCTTAAATCAAATTAGTATATACTTGAACTTTACGTAGAGACATAAACATGGATTAAGTTAGAGTATATAGCCTAAACGGTCTATAGTATATGAATAAGGTTGTGTGCCTTATATTTTTAAAGACAGTATGGATATAGTCCCGCTTTGTAGTTAGTACAAATGATGTAATCTTGAATCGTTCATATGAAGACATGGAAGTGAGGGTGTAAGCTCGAGATTTTCCTTGGATTCTTTGCTATTGTCATATAATATAGGAAGTTGAATTGAAGTTGGTGAAGAAAAATGACAATGCTTTTAGTTCAAGTTGAGTTAATTATTTTGGATTTAAAAAAAAGAGAAAAAAAAGAAAAAAGAAAATGGAAATAAACATTATACTATTTTAAAGGGAATAAAAAAGAAAAAGGAAAAGAAGGAGATGAATTCGGTGCATTCATTTTTCACTCTTCTTCTCCAGTGTCCAATTTTTTCTTCTCCTATTTCTCATCTCTTTTTGGTTCATTAACTTTAGAGCTATGTTGAGTGAGAGTTTGATAAGATTGGAAGCAGAGATTCTGCAGTTTGGAGGTTGAAGAATATAAAAAACTATAAGCTTAAGTCATTTCTCTTGACATATTGAATTCAAACGAACATCCTCTGGTTTTTAAGTTAGTTTGAACTGCTCAAGAGGAATTAAAATATATGATTTATTTTTTTGAAAGCTTATTTAATTTTTAACAAGTTTTTTGAAGGAAGCATGGGCAAATTCTGATGTTAGACTAATATTTTTCAAAGAGGCATTTAGGTCACAGTTTGGTATATAGAATCATAAAGCCTCTATTTTTTTTTAGTCTTTCAGAGTGTACAAAACGAGTTAGAAGCTCTATTAGATATGGTTGAAAAGCTTATGAAATTCCTACAATTTTCAAGAGGAAATTGTGAGCCAAATATGACTAGAAGTAAGTCTAGTTTCATAAACAAGTCAAAGGTTACAAAAGACCCGCATTTTAGACTACTTCTATTTTGGGTGGTTTATGTAACAATCTATTAGGAATCTTGTTTTATTTCCTTCAAGTAAGTTGTAGAGGAGTTCATAATGAAGAGTATGATATAAATAACATTAATTATAGCCAAGTATTAAGAAAGTTATGATAATTTGAAGTTAGGTTATTGAATATGGAAATGCTGGAGAAAATTGTGAAATGTTCTTTTATACCTAAGTTTAGAATTGGTGAATGTCATCTTAAGTTTAGTATAAAGATACAAGACTATATAAGGTTATGATGCTCGATTTTGGTTTGTTTCACAGGCCAAAAGGAAATAGGCCGAGTCTACACACTAGAAAACTAGCATAAAATTGTGAGTGGGGTCTTTTATCTAATAAGTTCAAATTATTCAGGAAAGGAGATTAGTCAAATGGAAGCAGTATAATAATAGGTAATTTAACACATAGTTATTTCTTGATTTCATCAGCGCGAGTCATCTCACGTCATAGGTCTTCTCGCCTGCCACATAGTCAACCTGCTAAATCATTACGTAAGTTGAATTAAATCATTTTACCCTTGCCTTAGCTCAAGTGTTCACCACACTCTTTTGCTAAGTTGCATCTATGCAGAGTATACTCAACACCTTTAGCAGGTCTTATCAATTTCTTTAACTAATTCGGGTATTCTATTGTCAGATCACACAACAAGCAAAGGGCATCCCATACCAATTCACATAACAAGCATGAGGCATTCCATCCAAGATCACAAAACATGGATGAGGCATTCCATTTTATGTCACACAGCAAGAATGAAGTATTATAACACGTAGGGTACAAAAGTCATTCTATTTAAGTTTTACTAAGTTTGTGTAGTCCTTAGTGATAGAAATTAGACATGCACAATGAAAACAAGATCAAAATTCTACCATAATTGCACTTAATTAACAAGCAAACTGTAAGACCCGAACCTAAATTAAAGTTAAAAGGAAAAATTTTGACTAAGTATGCAACTTGGCATTTTGGACAAGAAGGCGTTTTAGTTTTAGTATGTGTCAAGAGCTTAAGGTAAGACAGTCCGTGAGAAGAATTTGTGGTAAGACCTCTAAGTCTAAACGCTCACAAGAGAAAAAGTCTTCACGAGAAAAGTTGGTAGTTCGAGAAAAAAGTTATGTGATAAGACCTTGGGAAGCTATTAAGTGGTTGACGTTATTTACGAAATGGTATTAGACAAGAGAAAGGTTTGGCGAGAAAATGTCAAATCTGATTTGACAAAGGTTAACACGTAAGATTAAGGTTTTAAGTATGACTAAAATAAATAGAAATTTTACAAGTGTACAAGGTTGAAGTAGGAGCTGGCAATCATATAATAAACTAGGGATGACTAATCCAGATTAAAAGAGTAGTATAAATAGAGGATTTAGGTAACTAAGTAGGGGATGGTGAGAGTTTTGTTGAAATGCTTAAGTGTTGCCACTTGGTCTTCTGGAGAAGACTTTACGAGAAGAGGAAAGTTGATGGGTGAGTGCTTTTCTTTCAAAGTTTTGTGAGTGTTTTCCTTAATATTTTATGACAAATATTTCCTTATAAATCTCTACTGATTTGAGTGAATGATTTCGATTCAAAATGATTTCTAAAATATGTTTATATGAAAAAGTGTTATGATGTTTAAAACATGATTTGATCTTAATGTTTATGATATAGTTTGCAAACCATTAGTTACTTCCTTTGAATAAGCTAATTTTTATGTGCACATAAAGAGTTAAAGACCACCATGAGACGAGACTACATGGTGAAGCAGCTGACTTATGTGTTGAAAGGAGCGTATAATGCTTAGAGGTCTATGCAACAAGGACGAATCAGGATACTCTTAGATGCTGATGATTCAGTAGTCTAAATGCAAAGTTGAGTGACCTAGCGTAGAGAGTGATTCAGGATCCTTGACAAAATGATTTGTTAAGCATCTAGAAAGGTTTATGCGAAATGAAATATTTTCCGAAATGAAGTGTTTTTTTATAAACTATTTTTTGATGAAATTTATGATTTGGCGAACAGGATTTATCAACTAGCATTGCAAAAAGGATTTCGTAAAATCTCACTAAGTCATTTAGACTTACGTTGTCAAAATCTATCTTCTAGGATTAGACGTTAGGCCAAGTAAAGAAGAATGTGGAAGGATTTGCGACAAGATGAGAAAGCTACTAGGCGTTTATGAGTTTATTTAATGTAACTTTAGGTTAAAGTGTTGTAAGTTATATTCATTTAAACGCCTGTTATTATAAAGTGTAAGTTTTGGTTGAATTGATCGTGTTAAGTTTTTCGCATTAAGAATGTTTTTGAATGTGTTTGGCGTTCTATATGACTTCTGTTGCGTTATGTTTTCTCTTGGTAGTTTAAAAAGAATTGAGGTTGAATCAATCGATAATAAAATTTCAAGGTTGTAACTACGCATCCTATTCCCATTACTTCAGCACTTTGGTCGTATTGTGGTTTAGGGTGTGACACAAACCCTAAACCGTAAATAAATTGAAATTAAGGTTTTGAGAATATTTATATTCGAAGCTTTATTTTTTTTCGAACTACCACTAAGGTTGACCTACTATCCTTCAGACATAGAATCAAGTTGTGAGACTTGTTGGATGAAAGAACTGGGTAGAGAAAAGGATGGAAATAGGAAAAATAAAGGATTTGTGAAATTGAAGTTTTTAGGGCATGAGAGTTTTTTTTCCTTTGTTTTTTTTTTTGTAAAACAACAGCTCAAAAACTTTAAAATTCAAAACTTTTTTTAAAAAATAATCAATGCCCATATTTATAGTCAAAACCCATGCAAAAAATGCATGTAACAAATTCATTATGGCCCAACATCTCACAATCCACTTTCTCTAGTGGACTTTTTGTCTTCAACAAATGACAACACCTAGCCCACTAGAGTTAGTGAGATTATCTAATAAAATATTGAATTTTTCCACTAACTTTGGTAAAGTGAAAAAATAGTCATTTGGTGAAAAGTCAAAGTTTGACTTTTTCAAATCAAAAGTCAACATTTTGACTTTTTTACTATTTTATCCATCTTGATTAATTTTGACCTCCCAAACATGAATTTGCAATCATTTTCTCGAAACTCAAATCATATTTGAATATATTATGGATCAAAGTTTCACTTTTCAAAGTCAAGTCAACATTTTGACTTTTTACATCTTTGACTATTTCCATTATTTTTGAGCTTTCAAGTATAAGTCCGTACTCATATCTTTAATATTCAAATCTCATTTAAACATAAATCTCTATTTCTAAATCGATAACCGACAACTTTATCACATATACTTATTGGTTTCTCTCTTCTTACCTAAATCGAACAATTCGACTCATTCCATCATATTGCTATAAGTTTATTCCATATGAGCTAACAGGAGAACCTAATGGACTTATAGATCATGAGCTCCAACGATTTGAGCTTAACTGGTTAAACTCTTTTAGACTGAGCTAATAAACATTTGTTAACTAACCGATCATTCCACTAAAGTGTCATAGTTGCACTCCCCTCACTATAGATATATTTGTGTCCATTTAATATAACCATGATCAGTAAGTTAATTCTTCACAGGTTGTTCGTAATCTCGTCTGGATCAAAATATCATTTTATCCCTGAGACTACATCTAATTACTCCTTAAGTCCTACTGATCCACATCTAACTACGAGATTAAGATTAAGTTACCTAGGTCATCAATAACCGAGATAGTCAGTTTTAAATAGTAAACGATGTTATAATTTAAAAGTGACTATTTCATGGTTCAATCTTATGTAAACACTTTACATAGGATGTCCCCGTTTTCATATCTCTACATGAACGATTCAGAATTACCTCGTTTGTACTAACTGCAAAGCGGGCCGCATTTATAGTTTCTCTAAATAAGGCGCCTAACCTTTATTCATATATTGTAGACTATTTAGGCTAAATACTCGAACTTAATCCACGTTTATCTAGTCCTTACATAAAGTTCAAGTTTACTAAAAAATAGACTTAGGACTTAGTTTATTGAATTTAAGATTATAGTATTCAAGACTTTTATTGAATAAAATATGATTACAAACTACGAGTTTTAGGACATAAATTTCAATACTCCAGACACACTCATTTCTCCTATTCAAGCAACCATAAAAGTACCAGGATATATGCCCATATATATATATATCACATATTCACGATATATCTCCATATATATTTCTTCAAGAAGATAGTTTGCAAGACATTCTTTTATTTGTAAGAGTTACTACCACATGCATCTTTTAAATTATTACTTGTCACCTCTCATGCATGGTATGGTTATTTTATTTTTACCAAACTAAGTCTAGTTCATGCATAAAATTGTGCATTTTGAGATTAGAAAACATAAGGGAGAAGGAATATAATCCTAATCTCTTAGAGAAGCGCATTTACAGATTCATTCAAGCCAAAATAACCACTCATAGTCACAAACAGCTAGCTTTTGCATTGGGCCTTCAACTCGAGTCCCTTTTTTGCACTCACTTTCAAGCCCTTGTCAGATTCTCGTTGATTTTGATTCTCTAAGACTTCGGGATTCTTTGAATTTTTCTCCTAGAAAAACTTATGGTTGGAAGAACAACCTCAAAATGACTGAAATTCCACTATTAATAGAAATATAAATTCACCTTACCAACAATAAAAATGGAGGAAGGTTTGCAATTGGATATGATAGTTACAAAGGTATATTTAATCTTTTAGTACATTTTTTTTTCATATGATCATGATTTGGATTTTAAAATTAAGTTTTCTCTATCTTTTTATTGGTTATAGATTTGAAGGCTGAAGAGATTGAAAGGAAGTTGAAAAATCAAACAAAGCGTAAAGATATATGAATAAAGTTGTGTGGACAACATTTGGGTAAACAACGATAATCTACCTATATGATTCTAAAAGAGAAGAAGTGAGAGAAAGGAAGATAATGTTGGAGGGAATTGTGAGTCCTCAATTATGAGGTTAGAGAAAGGAGAAGATAGGGATGACAAGATGGTGAGATTATAAAGGAGGACATACAAATTTTGGATTTTTTTTTTTAAAATGCTATTTTAGAAAATATTGTAAAAAAATGAGGTAAAAGACAAACTATTAGCAAAAATAGTGTAGTTGAGGCAAAGTTGTAAACGACTGAGTTGTCTATCGAAGACATGGACGGAGTCCACGACTTCCAATAGCTGTAAACCATTCACACTTTTTTTTTCTTTATATATATATATATATATATATAATCACCATTATTAAATCTCAACCTTCCAAAAATATTCCAATCTTAAAAATAGCATCCCTTAATTGTTAAATTGACATATTTGATTATTTCCTTTTTAAAAATCTTAGTTATTATTTGTTTTAAAAAAATTATTTAAAAATTTCCTTATTTAGGAAAGTTAACGGTTTTGTGTTAATATATAGATGAATATAAAAAATTATGTTAACATTAGTACACTTCAGTTTTATAAGTTTAATATATATACATACATATATTTAAAATAAGAGAAATTTTTAAAAATAACAAAATAAATTAAAATATTTACAAGCTATAGCAAAATTTTGAATTCTATCACTGATAGTCTTCTATCATTATAGCATATCAATGACTATCAGTGATAAAATTTGCTACAGGTTGTAAATATTTTGTAAAATCGACTATTTTTAAAATTTTTCCCTAAAATAATTTATTTTAGAGGTGAAAGTAATGTTTATACGTTTACTTTTAAAAAGAAAAGAAAAATCAAAATGGTTACCAAATAAGATCTAAGAAACGTGTTTTTATTGTTTCAAAGATTTATATACATTCAAATTAACTAACATTCATAAAAGAAATAGATAAAAAATTAGAGGAACAATTTGAGTAGCTAGGGCTTCATGCTCAGTAACGATAATATTTCTAGTTCTATTCAATTTTTTTTAGAAAAGTATATCTAATGATTTTTTTATTTATATATAAAATGCATAATAAGTTTAACATATGCATCTTTACAAACTTATTTTCATGTTTATGTTTAATTTTTTAATTTAAAAATTAAAAAAATTAAGAAAGTTGGGAGACCACGTGGCGGAAATTTCAATCATAATAAAAAATGGAAATTTTAAATAATTTTTTTTTAAAAAAATCATCTAATATTTAAAAAAAAGAAATAATCAAATATGTCCCTTCAAGATTGGAATATTTTTGGGAGGTTGGAATTCAACAGTGGTGATTATATATATATAAAGAAAAATAATAAAATAAGTGTGAATGTTTGACAACTATTGAAAGTTGTGGACCTCGTCTACGGTTGAAATTTATGTTCTAAAATACGTAGATTGTAAATATAATTCATTCACCACTATTAATAAAATGTTATTATTATAATTTCAATAAATGTTATTTTGTTATATTATTAGTTTTGTATTAATAACCAAAATCCAATAACTAACATCCTAAGTTGTTTGAGGAGTCTTGAACAGTATGTAGAGACATAAATGGATCAATGCTCCAAATTAGTTTAAAGGTCTATAGTATAGGGATAAGATTGGGTACCTTATCCTGATAACACTATGGATACGACTCATTTTGTATTTTATACAAACGCAATGATCCAACGCGTTCGTGTAGGTGAAATGAGAGTCGGGGTATTCTATGCAATGAGTTTACTTTAGACCGGACCACAAAATAGTAACCACTAGATATAACTCTGTTAACTAGGTAACTTAGTCTTAATCCTAAGTGTAATATGAACTCCTGTTTGCGAGAGATTATCCTTTGATTTGTATGGGTAAGAGTGGCTAGATCACCGACTTAATATGTTTATCATTTTGGGGACAAGACCAAGTGAAAAGCTAGGAGCATAATTACACAAGATCTTTCCCTACTTTAGGATAAGTAGAAGAGTGTTCTCTTAAATGGTGTATTTGGGACTTGAACAAAGGGTCTTACCCTTTGCATGGCACAAGAGGGGTTTCAGTTTATTAGTTGGACCATAAACAGATTGTTCATTAGAGGAACACTGATATTTAAGGACTAGAGGTAATCTAGGAGTAAAATGGTAATTTGATCCATCTGGTGTTACAAACACTCGTGAAGGACTAACTTATTGTTATTGGTTTATATCTGTGGACACAAAAATATATCTACAATGAGAAGAGTTCAACTGTGAGTTTTTAGTGCGGTGTACGCACAGTTAACGAATATCGATTAATGTGGTTAATGAGTTTAGTCAATTAATCTCATTTATTGTAGCTTTTGATCTGTAGGACCATTAGGTCCTCTTCTTAGCTCGTAAAGGATAATAAGATTTATTTATATTGGTTGTAATTTGAAATGTTCAAATTTACTTTGGGAATTAATACATTATAATATAAAGTTTATATATTTTAATTGATCTTTATTATATAAATTTAATTTTGTATATGATTCAAATTTAATTTATAAGAGATGAAATATTTGACTGGGTTCATATATTAACTTAATGTTATTAGATTCATATTAAAATTATTGGTTATGAGATAAATTTATATTTGAATATGATTCCAATTTAATTTAAGTTAAATATAAGATATTTAATTTAGATAATAATTAATTGGATAATTAATTAATAATTTAGTTTTATTTAATTTAATTTAATTTGATTTGATTTAATTTAAAACGATAAGATATTGGAGATATATTAATTAAATATGATTTAAATGAAATATTAATTAAATATGATTTAATTAATTATTAATTAATTAACTAGTTGATTTGAAATTTTTATTAACTTAATATTTTTTAAATTAATAGAATCTCATGATTCTCTCCGACTTCCTTTCCTACTTCATGAAGGAAACATAGTTATAAATATCTAGAAGAAAACAGTTTCTTTAATCTATTAATCAATCGATGAAACTAATGATTTTGCTTGATTTTGCTTTTAAGCAAAATAATTTGGGCTCTCTAAAAGTTTTTCCATTATAATTGGTTCCCACAAACCAATCTCATTCCAGAGGATAGAAAGGTCTTTGACGGGTGGTGTCCCCAATTCGGTGGATTCAGAGACATCAACAAGAGTAAGTTCTCTGGATCTTTTAATTTAAAAACATGCTTAATTTTTTATTTTAAATTTTGATTCTAAATATAGTCAATATATTGGTATTTCAGAATTCTCAAATTAAATAAAGGAATAGTTCTGTAAAATCATCCGCTATCATGGGCTTTTATCCCTTTATCCACGACTTCGGTGGACAACTCAGCAAAATCGTAGACGGGTCCATGACTTTGCCTCAACTACCCTTTTTGTCAATAGTTTGCCTTCTATCTCATTTTTTATAATATTTTCTAAAATAATATTATTAAAAAAGAAGGTTCCAAATTTTGTTTATTATTCTTTAGTTTAATATGATTATTCTTTAAATCAAACAATTACCATACCGATTTAATATCATTTTGAGTTTATTTTTTCATGATCTAAAAATAAAAAATCACATGCTCTTAAAAATAATGTAAAATAATTGAATATGACGTGGAAAGGGAGGAGAGATTTAGAGACTTAAGAGTAGAAGAGGAGTGAGAGAGGAAATACAATATTTGTTTAAATTTCTTAGTTTAGTTAAAGGGTCCTCTTACTTTTTATATTAAAAAGTTATCATATCATTTTGTGTTTTCTCCCTTATATTCTAACAATAAAAAATAATATTATCTTGAAGTAATAGAAATTAATATTATTAGCTTATATTTTTAGATTTGGTAAATGAAAGTTAGAATGTTCTTTTTATTTAAAAACAATATTAAATATTTCTATATTTATTGTCTTATTTAATCCATGAAAATTGATCTATATTCTTATACTACTTTAATATATATTTTCATAGTATAAATTTGTGTCAAATTCAAAAAAAAAACCTTAAACTTTACATTCTATCGTAGAAAAATTAATTTAAGCAATTTATTTTTATTCAATCAATCATAACAAGGTAGAATAAAAAGAGTTCGGGATATGAAAATTTTTATTTATGAATTGAAATATGTTTATCTATGATGAACATAAGTGGTTTATAATACGTCAATCAATATTTTAAAATTTATTTTTGTGGCGTTAAATTTTTTTACAAGGAATTGTACTATTTGTGTGGATCTAAAGATTCAAACTTTGGTATTTTACTTAATAATATAGGTCCAAATAAGTAGAATTACATACATATGTTTGGTCGTACAATGATAAATGTGTTGAGCTATTATCAAGAAATAAATAATATTTTACTTTTAAAAATGGTAAATACCATTCTTTATGTAAAAATAAATATATCATTGATAAGGAAAATAGACGACTACATGAAATATTTCCCCAATGGAAGAAGAAGAGGAAGAGGAAGAGGAAGAAAGATATATTATAAGAATTGAAATTAGACGTAGAATTTTGCATGCAAACCACACTTTTGAGCTTGTTAAGGACCCGTTTTGTAAACCCGATATTTTTCTAACCTATTCTCAGTTAAGTTATTCTTTTATGTGAAAGGAATAAAAGAAAGGGGGGAAATTAATTATATGTACATGGAAATATATATAAAA
>JBBPDI010000009.1:13224644-13238369 GCA_037974545.1 Cucumis variabilis | reverse complement strand
CGTCTCTTCCCTTTCACTTCTTTCGATGGAGAGACCCCAGAAAATCTTTAATTATGCTTCCACGTAACCCTAACCCTGATCAAAACCATCCATTTCCTCTTCAATTTTCATTTCTATATTGGGAGATTTTATTGATTATAACTTCCACTTAATGTATATCTACATACCTAAAAATAATATAAAATGGTTGATAATTATTTCTGTTTTCAAGTGGAAAAAAAAAAGTGCATAAGAAAATCTTTAAATAGTCAAAGTGTGGATTTTAGACTTAAAGTTAATCTTGTAATATTTACCTAATAAATATTCAACTTCTTTTTTTAAAAAAAAAAAACTTGAATAGCCGTTTTCATAGATTTGTTTTAAAATAACTCAAATTAGAATTGTCTAAATTTAGATTTCTATGATTTAAATTTAGAGTTTAATATATAATGACAATTAAAGTTTAGAAAATTGACTGCCCAAACTAAAGAAGTATTGAAATCTAAATTTTTGAAAGAGAAATTATATAGTACTTTGTTGGAAGTTATCCTAGATAAGACCTAAAGTCTATAAGTAAGTGCAAATCCATAAAGAAGAAAAAAAAAAACTGATAGACGATGTGAAGAAATATACCTTATTATCCCAATAAGGTACAGTTAAAACCTAAAGTTTTAAGTTGACAAGTCAGGTTGAATTTTCCTCTCACACCCTACAATTTTGAAAACTACAACCATTTGATATTGTCCACGTTACAAACAACCACAAATATGTTAGAGAAAGGACACTATAAATGATCTTGTTCGATACCAAGAAAAAATAAGTAAGAACTTTAACATTACTCTGTGTTGTAAACTAGCTATATACTCCATGTACTAACTTATACATCAAATGGATGTAAGTTTTTGCACATAGGTCAATTTAAAGACTAATACCAAAATCAAAGAAGCAAGTCAATGGTCAACCTAGGAAGGATTCGCAACGACAACCAACACGTGTTAGCTTTCTTTGACAGTATAGTTAATTTAATAATTGACAATATGACTCATTTGTTTTAAAAAAGAAAAAAGTTTTTAATGAATGAAATAATGATATTAACAATCATGGAAAGTGAGAGAGATATACAAATAATGTAATATATATAGAGTTTTCAATTTGATTGATAAAAAAAATTCCCTAAAATTATAGTTGAAATCAAATTAATGATTGACACCATAATTAGTTGCTTAAGTGTTAAGCTTTTATTTCAACAACTTTGTGTTTTAGAGATAAGAGAGTGATGAAGATATTTCTTTCACTAATTTTTGCATCCAATAATTGATCCAATTAATTTTAAAGCTTCTTTCAATCTTAGGATAATGACTATGATGTGTAAACCTTTTTTTTTTTTTTTTACCTAAATGGATAAACATTAGCTTAACCTCATTGGTGATAACTTAATTAACTAAATCACTTTTCAAATAACCTACAAATATTTTAAATAAATAAATCTTTAAATTAAGCACAATAATGGTAACATCTTTTTTCATACACTCAAGACTCAAGTTATGTTCATTTGTCTAGTGTGTAATACGAGGACAAATATATATAGCCCCAACTATTATAAATTTTTAATTATATTTTCTTTTTACATTTCTTGTATTAGATTTCATATCAAAGAAAATTAAAAAAATACCAAAATATTTATTGTTATGTAACAAAATAAAAAAACTATGGAGTTGTTCATTTTTAAAAAATATTTTTGTCTCTTCATTTCCTTGCAATTTTTCTTTTATCTTATTATCTTCTTGTTTTTCCTTATGATCTTATTGTACAATTTTTCTAAAAATAGTTGGGACATTGATTTAGATTTGACTATAGTGTACCAAATTAGAGAATGTTGTTACAAGAGATCTTTAAAAAAAAAAAAGTTGAAATTTGGGTAAATTTAAATACATTGGATTGGACTTTTGTATATATAATTCTATTAAAAAGAAACTAATATTATACTTAACCTTTAAAATACTTTAAGTTTGATTGGATGAATATGCCAAACCCATGATGCTTGTATAAAACACAAACTATAAATATTTCTTTAAAAAGTTTTTGTACATTTATCAAATATAAAATTGAGAAAGTTTAGAATCAAATTGTAAAAAGCAAAAGATAATTTTGTGTGGTAAGAAAATGGACTTTGGTTTGAGACACAAATAGAAAGAGACAAGAGGAAAGAGGATAAAAAAAGAAAGAATTGAAAATTGTGTTAGTAAACTTTAATTTGAAGGAAACCAAAAAAGACTACACCTATAAACATTTTGTAAACACTTCATGGATACCCTAATCATTTATTGATGCTCTCTGGTTTGGGCTAAAACTACTTTTGTAATCAATAATCAAAATTGCTTATTTTATTGTCTTTTTAAGCCATTCTCTTTCTCCCGTTACGTTGAAGAAAAGCTTCCCCCAATTCCGAGTGTATCACACATCATTTATTCATTCATTTTTACTCAATTTTATATTCCAGTCCTTTTTTATTTTTATATATCTCAATATTATATTCTTTTAATAAAATATCAGCCTTTTTTTCCCATGAAATTAATAATTACGTGCCTAAAATTATAAAATAACATCAAATAATTTAATGCACTCATCCAAAAAATTATTATTATTATTATTAAGGTTTATGGATTTTCAAAATTTTGATAGCTGTATGTAATTTTAGATAATAATTAACATGGATACAATTTTTTTTACTTTAAGCCTGTTTAAATTTTAAATGGTGGAAATTTGGATGTGTAACTTTTAATTAAGTTATTAATATATTTTAACTTAACTATGTTTAAAATTGACTTTAAAAAATAAATTTTGTTGCTCAATGAATAGAAATAAATTTAATTGCTAAAGAATAGAAATAAATGTAAACAATGTTTGCATTAAAATATAACCAACGAATTTAAGATAAAGCGAAGGAAATAAAAGTAAATGCTACAATTTTTTTTTTATTAGTTCTTCTTCTTCTTTATTTTTTTAAGAACATGAAAGGATGATATATACTGCATCACATTAAAGTGTAGACTGACAATTATTTGGTTTCGTAAATTTGATTGGTGGTATTTTGACTTTTCCTTTTAATCATAGATAATTAAAGATAACAATGCTTAGCTTTTAATTTAAAAAACAAAGGTTGGTCTATAAATTTTTTTCAAAAATAACAATTTTGTAGTATAAATTCATATACGTGTAATTTTTAAATACTAAAAATAAAGATAATAATTTAATCTCTAATTTTGAAATTTGTAACGTTTTTTTAGAGCAAGGAATTGGGCATGTTAGTCTTAGAATATTATAATAATGTGTCTTTTAACTACTTAATTTTAGATAAATTTATCCTTACATGTATGAGAAAATTTCATTAAATATAGTGTCTAAAGAATTTCAAATTTCAAAATATAGAGATTAATTTATTACTCATCAAAATTTAAAGGCTAGATTATTAAAAGTGCCAACCAAGATTGTCATTGGAATTGAAAACCAAATAAATTTTATAAATCAATCAAGTAGTTGTCAATTGAGTTGCTCAAATAATGGGACCATAGTTCAAAGTTATAAAGGAGATGAAGAATTAATAATCACTAGAAATTACATGTAATATAAAGAAAATAAAAATGAACATAATAATGCATATGGCTCCATCTTGCCATAGATACAAATAAAATAAGGTTCAAAATTCGAGATCATAATTACAATGAATAGTTAGTTATATAGTTTTTAATTTCCCTTTTACTATGCAAGTCAAATATATTATCAACTTTAGTAATGTTATAACAATTTTGAATTAAAACGACATATGAATATTTTTCAAGTGTTTAATCTCTTAAACATTTATCAACCAACTCTAGTTATATTATCATCGTCCAATCCTAATCACAATTAGCAATGGCCAATTTTGGTGACCATTTCTTACAACCAATTTTGACAATCATTTTTCTAAACTATTGATTTAGTTTATAATATTTATAGTTGACTGTCCTTTACAGTAATTTGATATTAACAAAGAAACTTTTAGTACCGTAGAAAAACAATTGTCAAACACATGTTTTTTAGTTTACGAAGTTTTTATTGAAATTCATTAAACAGAAATAATTTTTAAAAAATATTTTTTTTTTCAAATCATCCTAAGTAGACTTTTAAGCTTTTAAATGCATTTTTTATTTCGTTAAAGTTGATTTTGAATGATTTAAAGCCATTTTGAACGATTTTGTAAGTAATAAAAGTTGATTTTAATCATCCTTTTTGAAATTACTCTAAAACACACCTATGTAAACAATTACGAATTAGTAAATAATACCTAAATTGATAATATAGTTAATTAAATTGTTAATGATTGAGGTTGTTACTAAATCAGCCTTTGCTTTGCTTGAGACTTATCAATCTTATTGGTGACATGATTTGATCAAGTTTTCTTTAACTTAAAGTGATTGAAAATGATAACTTCTTCAAACTTCACTCTTTGTACAATTTTATAATTACTTTTTGTTGTTCAAAGGCCCCATTGGCAGCCTATAGCTACACAAATTGACTAATTAAATACAAGTATGTGCTTCTTTCTTTAAAAATACACCTTCTCCACTTAAAGTTATCAAATAACAAAAACACATTAGAAGTTCTTTGAGCAAGAGGGAGAGTTACTATAATCTCAAGTTATTACATTCATGATATAATAGTTGTATCTGAGTTGAAATTATTTTAGTTATAGATTATAATAATACATGTTTGATGTATAAAATATTTTAATTTCATAAAAAAAATAATGAACACTATACTAAAGAATAAATAAAATAATGAATGAAAAATAATAAATATTGTAGCAAATAATGGTTTTGAAATAATTTGTACTATAGTTAATTGAAAACTTTTAAATGGCATTTACTGTAACAAGACGTGGTTATTATAGTCTTATAGATACTCATTATCCCAAACGATTCCATGATATTTGTAGCCTTTTCTTCAATTTGGACATAAACACAAGTTGTATCATTACCATTTAAGAGAGACAATATTTGATTCACTTGTGATTCTAAACCCTTCTTTTTATCACTTTACTATTCTAGTTTAAGTCTTTGGTCTCAAATTTCATTCAAGATTATTAGGGACAATTTAATTAGTATTTCAAGAACAAAATAATATCGATTTACACTGATTTTAAGAGTTAGTATTAGTTTAAAGTATAAATTAATAATTGTATCAATTTAGACTTTAAACTTTTACAAGTGTATCAATTTAAACACTTTGTTATGTTTTACTTGTCCAAACAAGAGAATTTAAATTGATACATATATAAAAGTTCATGGTTTAAATTGATGCATTTATAAAAAAGTAGTTTAAGATTTAAATTGATACATCTATTAGTTTGAGATTTGGAATAATAAGACTCCTAAAATTCAGTGTTTATAAATTAATGTTTATTGTAAATATAATTATATAGATATTCATAACCTACAATATATTACAAATCTTCCTATAACTCTTCCTTTTATTCCATGTTGTAACTTTCATCCCATTGAATTTCATAGTGTAATGCATAACATGACATGTCCTATAAATAGAGAAGTATGGTGCCTTTGTAAGACACATCACAATTGAGTTCAATTGTTCTCTACTTCCTCTCTTCTCCATTCTTTTCTTTTATGTTGTTTCATTTTTTTGTTCCTTATTTTATAACACGTTATCAACACGAATCTCTATAATTTTATCATTTGCAAAAGGTAGACTATAAAGTATTAGTTTGTTTTATTGTTTTGTATTTGTGAACATTGCATGACTATTCCATGTAAACATTATGCATAGTTTAAATGTTAGAGAATGTAATATTTTGTACCTATTGCATGTTGTAATTTTACATATTATGTTTACAAAATTATTGTTTGTTAAAAATATTGTTAGCTCATAATAAGATTATGGTTTGATTCATCTTAATTTATTTATGATTAATGTGATTGTTTATATTTGGTTCTTATTTCAATTATTTTAAGATCTATGTATAGTTTATGGGTTCTTAATGGTTTATGTCTATAATTTAATTGTCTACTTTTTATTAGTATAAGTTTTGTAATAGTTTTTATGATCTAAATGTTTTTATCAATTTGCATAAGCATGTTTTAATATATTATGTATAAATATATTGTAAAATTATCATTTTTGATGTGTATTATTGTCACAATTTTCCATAATATGATATTTATCCAAGTTGTTTTATAATGCATGTTTAATATGTTTATTAAATTTGTAATATAAATACATTTATTTGTTATAGTTTTACCATGTCAAGTCTTACCAAATTAGAATTTCTAGCTCTTGATATCAATGGTGATAATTATTTATCATTGGTGCTCGATGCCCAAATTTATTTAGATGTCATGAATCTTGGAGAAACAATTAAAGAAAGAAACATGACTTCTAGTCAAGAAAAGGCGAAAGTCATGATTTTCCTTCGATATCATCTTCATGAGGGACTAAAAATTGAATATCTTACGGTAAAGATCTCTATAAACTATGGTAAAGTTTAAAAGAAATGTATGATCATAAAAAAAGTGTGATTCTTCTTAAAGCTTAATATGATTGGATGCACTTAAGGTTGCAAGATTTTAAATCAGTAAGTGATTATAATCCGACATTATCTAAAATTTGTTCAAAATTATTATTATGCGGAGAAAAAATTACTGATGAAGATATGTTAGAGAAAACATTTTTCACATTTCATATCTCGAATATGCTTCTGCAACAGCAATATCGAAAAAGGAGGTTTAAAAGGTATTCTGAACTCATATCATGTTTTCTTGTGGCCGAACAAAATAACGAGGTATTCTGAACTCATATCATGTCCCTTAAGCGAATGCTGTATTTTCAAACAATAATGATCGAGGTCGAGGTCATGGTCGTGATCGTGGTCGAGGTCGAGGTCGTGACCGTGGTAAAGGAAGAAGTAATTATTATATTTCGTGGTAATAATCATTCAGATTTCAAGAAAACCACAAATAATGATCATAGAGGAAAAGTTCTCCAAAATAAGAAATTAAAAAGTGGTAAAAATCAATACTTTCGTTGTGATATGAATGGTCATTGGACTCGTACTTGTCATACATTCAAGCACTTAGTCGACCTCTATCAAGCCTCATTGAATGAAAAAGGGGAAAATGTGAAAGTAAACTTTGCTTATCAAAATGATATCCATGACCCTTCGAATATGACACATTAGGATGTCACTGATTTTTTTTAGTCTCTTGGAGAGAAAACTGATGTTAATGAAGGAGTAGCAAATAGTTTCTTTAATTATGATAATATCCAAAACTGATATTTACATTATGTTTTGGTGTTCTCTATTCAACGTTTTCCAGTTTATTTAAATTACTTATATTTCAACCCTAGTTTTATTTTTTTTACTGTGAGACTTATTATATTCTTTTTTTTTAATGAAGAGTTATGGACACTTCTCATATTTTGGCTGACTCAAATGTGAATAATGAAGACTTATGTTTTACAGATAGTACAACTACGCACACAATACTTAAAAGTAAAAAGTATTTTTCTACATTGACAATGCTTGAAGCAAACGTCAATACAATATCAGGTTCTAAAAACTTGATTGAAGGTTTTGGTAAAGAAAATTTTAGTTTGCCTAGGGGAACAAAATTCACAATTAATAATGTTTTGTTCTCTAGTAAGTAAAAAAGAAACTTATTGAGTTTCAAAGATATACGTCAAAATGGTTATCATGTTGAAACTAACTATAAAAATAATATAGAATATTTTTATATTACATTTATTGTTTCACATGAAAAGCATATATTGGAAACACTACCTGCTTTTTCTTCTAGATTATATTATACTCATATACGAGTAATTAAAACATATGCAACTATGAACTTGAAGTTCATGAATTTATATATGTTTACTGTTTGACATGATCAATTGAGTCATCAGGGGTCAATAATGATGAGAAGAATTATTGGAAATTCTCATAGGCATCCGCTGAAGAACCAGAAGATTCTTCAATCCAATGAATTATCATGTGTTGCTTTCTTTCAAGGAAAATTGATTATTAGGTCATCACCAACCAAAGTGGGAGTTGAGTCACCTACATTTTAGAGCTAATTCATGATAACATATGTGGACCCATTAATCCACCAAGTGGACCATTTAGATACTTCATGGTTTTAATTGACACATCAAGTAGATGGTCACATGTGTGTTTATTATCAAGTCAAAACCTTGCATTTGCAAGATTACTTGCTCAAATAATCAAATTAAGAGCACAGTTTCCTGGTTATACAATAGAAAACATTCGACTTGATAATGTTGGTGAGTTTACATCCCAAACATTTAATAATTATTGCATGTCAATTGGGATAAATATTGAACATCTTGTAGCTCATGTTCATACACAAAATGGTTTGGCATAATCATTTATAAAGCATTTACAATTGATTGCCAGACCATTACTTATGAGAGCAAAGCTTCCATTATTTGTATGGGGACATGCTATTCTGCATGAAGTGTCATTTATTCGTATAAGACTGACATTTTATCATAAGTACTCTCCGGTACAATTAACTTATGCCTAGGAGTCAAATATTTTTGATTTGCGAATTTTTTGTTGTGCAGTATATGTCCCAATTTTCCCACCACAACGTACAAAAATAGGACCTCAAAGAAGGTTAAGAATATATGTTGGATTTGAATCCCTATCAATTATTAGATATCTTGAACCCCTAACGGGTGATGTATTTACTGCACGATTTGCTGATTGTCATTTTGATGAGACAACTTTTCCAACATTAGGGGAAGGAATTAAGAAGTTGGAAAATAAAATTGATTGGAATGTATCATTATTGTCTCATTTAGATCCTCGTACAAAGCAATGTGAACTAGAATTTCAAAAGATAATTCATTTACAAAGTGTAGTAAACTAAATGCTCGATACTAAGAAAGTGATCTAGTCATATATTTCGCTACAAATGCTCCATCTAAAATTGAAATTCCAATCCAACAAGTTGTTGAATTCGTGTTACGAAAAAAGTGTGGTATACCAATAAATTCAAAGGATAAGAATCCTCGAAAAAGAAAAGTGATCAATAGTCGAAATGACTTAATTGACAATAGAAACATTCAAGCTGAAGTCCTAGACATAACTACTGGTAAAAATGTTGAAGAGACTCAAGTAGATAACAATGAGATCTCGATAAATTATACCATGACGGGAAAAAGATGGAATAGAACTGATGTAGTTGTGGACAACATTTTTGCATGTAATGTTGCACATAATATCATTCACGAAAATGAGGATTCTGAACCTAAATCTGTTGAAGAATGTTGTAATAGAAAGAATTGGCCCAAGTGGAAAGAAGTCATCCAAGCAGAATTGAACTTACTTTCAAAACATGAAATTTTTGGACTTGTAGTTCATACACCTAAAGGTGTAAAACCTGTGGGATTTAAATGGGTATTTGTGCGTAAAATAAATGAAAATAATGTCACTAGATATAAAACACGACTTGTTGCAAAAGGATTTTCTCAAAGACTGTGCATTGATTATGAGGAAACATATTCTCCTATAGTGGATGTCATTACATTAAGATATTTAATTAATCTGACTGTATGTGAAAATCTTGATATACATCTTATAGATGTAGTTACAGCATATCTGTATGGATATTTGGAAAATGAAATCTATATAAAAATCCCTAAAGTATTTAAGATACCTAAATTATATAATTCAAACTCTAGAGAATTATATTCAATCAAATTACAAAGATCATTATATGGATTGAAACAATTAGGATAAATGTGGTACAATCACTTAAGTGAATATTTATTAAGAAAGAAGGTTATCAAAATAATCCAATTTTTCCATGTGTTTTTATTAAGAAAGCATAGTCATGATTTGCGATAATTTAAATATAATTGAAACTCCTGAAGAGCTTTCAAAGTCAATATAATATTTCAAAAAGGAATTTGAGATAAAAGATCTTGGCAAAACAAAATTTTGCCTTGACTTGCGAATCAAGCATTAAGGTGATGGAATTTTTATTCATTAATCGACATATATAAAAAAGATTTTAAAAAAATTCTACATGGACAAAGCTCACCCATTGAACATTCCAGTGGTGGTTCGATCACTAGATGTGAAAAAGGATATCTTTCGACCTCGAGAAGATAATGAAGAATTATTTGGTCCTGAAGTACCATACCTTAGTGCAGTAGGTGGATTAATGTATCTTGCTAATAACACGAGATCAGATATAACATTTTTAGTAAATTTATTAGCAAGATACAGTTCTCTCCAACAAAAAGACATTGAAATGGAGTTAAGCAGATACTTCATTATCTTCGAGGGACGACTGATATGAATTTTTTTTTATTCAAACAAATCAAATTTTGATCAGTTGGTTATGCAGATGCTGGATATTTATCTAACCCACACAAATCAAAATCTCAAACAGGTTATCTGTTTATATATGGAGGAACTACTATATCTTGGCGATCTATAAAGCAAACCATTACGGTCACTTCATTGAATCATGCAGAAAATTCTTGCAATTAATAAAGTTAGTAGAGAATGTATATGGTTGAGGTCAATGACTCATTATATTCAAGAAACACGTGGTATGTCTTTCAATAAAAATTTACCAACATTATTATTTGAGGACAATACCGTATGTATTGCACAAATTAAATGAGGGTATATAAAAGGAGATAAAATAAAGCATATCTCACCAAAACTCTTCTATACACATGACCTTGAAGAAAATGGTGATATCAATGTTCAACAAATTTCTTCAAAGGACAACTTGGCAGGCTTATTCACAAAGGTATTACCCGCATCAACGTTTGAAAAGTTAGTGCATAACATTGGCATGCGACAACTTAAAGCACTCAAGTGATGTATTCATAAGGGGGAGTAGAAATATTGCCTTCAAGGAATAGAAATACTGCACTCTTTTTCCCTTGATTATGGTTTTTCCCATTGAATTTTCCTAGCAAGGTTTTTAATGAGACAATTATTAATATATAAAAATGATGTACTCTTTTTCCTTCACTAGGATTTTTTTCCCATCAGGTTTTTTCCTAGTAAGGTTTTAATGAGGCATTTATTTTATATAATATGAATATCTAAGGAGAGTATTGTAAATATAATTATGTAGATATCCATAAACTACAATATGTTACCAATTTTCTTATAACTCTCCCTTTTATTCCATGTTGTAACTTTAATCCTATTGAATTTCATAATGTAACTCATACCATGACATGTCTTATAAATAGAGGAGTGTGGTGTCTTTGTAAGATACACCACAATTGAGTTCAATTGTTCTTTACTTCCTCTCTTCTTCATTCTCTTCTTTTGTGTTGTTTCATTTTTTTGCTCCTTATTTTATAACAATGTTATTATTAGTTTAAAGTGTACATTGATACTTAATTAATTGCAAAAAAAAAAAAAAAAGCATACCATTCCCTTTTAAAAGAAATGAACTTTTTGCAAAAGTAGCAAAAAAATTATGATAATAGAGTACATGTCACAACATTTTTTAAATTTGTAAAAATAGCAAATTTAAAAGTGATAACCCTCATATAGCCATTTGATTATTGTCTAATAGCCCTATAATTATCGTTTGATAGTCGTTTGATATCACTAATTTTGTTATATTTGCAATATGCAAAAAATTGGTTTTTTTCTAAATGTTTTTGTCATTTGATGTAATTTTCTAAAAAAAAAAAAAGAAAGAAAAGTTATTTGTGATCATCGTCCAAGATTTTATTGACGTGTCACCAAGGATAATGCCCCACTAAAATTTAAACTATTTATGAGAAAATATCGTTACTATGAAAATATGAAAAAAAAAAAGAAAAAAAAATTAAAAAAAAGATTGTACTTATTAAAACAATATATCACCAAATAATATTTTTATTAGTATATTAATCGTGAGTGAAAGATTGAACTATCGATATTTATTCTACGAAGCTAAACTTAGTTTAACATCAAATGTCATATTAAATGTTAAATGAAAGTAATATGTAAATATTTTTAAATCGCATACAACATATATTTAGCCAAAGGAAGAACGAATTAAGATTGTTTATGGCAAGTGTTTGGTCAAAGAATTTTATCCACTATTTTAACTGGTTTAAACCTTCCTTTATATATCCTTTAGAAATTTTCCTTGAGTTGTTTGTGATTTATTAACGTGTAAGGTTGGTTTTAGTTTGGGTTCGTTTTTTTGTTGTAAGTATTTTATGTATATCTTAGACCTCAAATTGTGACATCATTCCCGTTTTAATTATAGCACTTCACTTCACTGCCTTTTTTTAATCTATATTGGATTTGTAAATCTTTCTGAATAGTGTACTACCACTATTTATTAATAATAGTAATAATTGGGTTTTTGTTTATATATGGTTTTCTCTTCCTTAGTCCCCTATTTTAGAGTTTGGAGTTACTTTCTATTGCTTAAAATGTTTTGTTATGTTTCAAAATATTTTATAAAATACCTTTGAAAGTCATTCTAAATCATGCCTTACTTCCACATATATTCTTCTTCTTAGTATCAAAAGAGAATAAAGGACAATTGGGCCTTCTCAAAATCAAACATTGGGCTTTAAACTCGAAATCATAGGGCCCATATTGAAGTTGGGCAAGATCGTGGCAGGCCTAGCCCAAGTGTTGACCAATACTTAAGGATGATGAAAATTCATGATGCAAAATATAGCCTTTTAAGTTAATCCTACAACTCTGATTTCATTCATTTGGGACTTTGAGAAAATAAATACAACAAAATTAGAATTTATCTAATCAAATCCAATCCTAACTTATTAGTATTAGCAAAGAAACAACTCGTTCTTATACCAAATGAGAAAGATATATTTCATCTCATTCTTTCTATAAATACATAATTATAACATTTTGACATTAACAATTAGCTCCAAAATTATGATTAAACTTTCCATTTTTTTCTCTTTCAAGTCCAATAAATAAACGAGCATAGCTTTTCAAAATTAAAATTGCACCTTTAATATATTATAAATCCTGGATTAAGTCCCTTTGAAAGAAAAATTGTTAAAACTTTGGTTGTGTTTCATTAATATATTAGTTAAATTTGTAAGTTGAATAACACATAATACTTAACCTCCTCAACAGCAACATTCCCCCCCACCCACCCACACACACACACACACATATATATTGATTAATAAAAACCTATATTTTTGTAATGGCATGTATAAATAACATGTCAAAATGTAAAAAAGTATATGTCATTTAATGATCGAAATGATTGAGAATTTTGCTAACGACTAAACTAACCATTTTTAATATACTAATTGCTAATGTATACTTAATACTTCGTATACACTTGACTGATATATTTGATATATTTATCAATCATATATTTGTTTATATGGTTTATAAATTTGATAATGATGTATTTGACTGATATATAGTCAACGATATACCAGCAATATATAGTCAAGTGTAACAAATAAAAATTCATATTTAAAGCTTTTGTCATGTTAAACATTGATAACACATCTACTAATAACGGATTAAGTACAAAAATAAGGTTGTTTTGAAAACTTATTACCAAAATACTGTAATTTTAAATTTTTTTACCAAAATAATGCTTATTTTGATGTTTTTTAAAAAAAAGGAAAAGAAAAAGAAGGGGAAGAAAGATGGGAGGTAAAATTTATTTTTTTTTTTTTTATTATTATTATTAT
>JBBPDI010000009.1:13007245-13018099 GCA_037974545.1 Cucumis variabilis | reverse complement strand
CTTCCAGTTCTTCAAATTTCCCGCAAATTTTCACCGGATCTGCGTTCTCCGGCAGACGACGAGAAGAAATGGTCTAAGAAACCTCCCGATTGTTCCTTTGTATTTATAATGAGTACTAACGACTTCGTTTAACCAACTAATTATTTCCCTTTTTTCTTTTATTATTATTCTTTTGGAAATATGAAAATGTATTAATGCTATGTGTAGACGTTACTAATTGTAGTGTAATTCAAAATGATTCTGTGTTTGAATTGCTTCTAAAAGAGTGGATTTAAATGTAAAATAAGAAAGATTAAAAAAAAAATAACTACGTGGCAGTTAGGTGTTGGTTGGAGGGAAAGGGGGAAATATGAATAAAAATGGGGGAAGTGAGAGTAGATGAAACCGAGGGTTTCTGATCAACGCCCGGTTGGCTTTTTCTTGTGATTTTGGTTTTTGTGTTATTAAAAAGAGGGAAGCTTAACCATAACCATGTGTTCGTCATGCAATTTTCAAGATACAGAAATCAAAGCCTTTTCTTTTTTCATTTTTTGTTCTCTTCTTTTGGGAATTGAACTTCCTGCTCTATGCATGCAAATTCTTCTCTTTTTTTTTCTACTTTTTTCGTTCTGTATTCTCAGTCTGTTTTTTTTAAAATGTTAGACTTCGTTTTGAGAATTTGCCCACATACCTATTTGATTACACTAAAACAAAAACATTTTTAGGTGTTTTAGGGCCAAGAATGTAATGTACTGTGTCATTATAGTTGAGCCCATAAACATGAATCTATGAATTGGATGTTTTTTAGTCGTATAGTTAATGTACTCATTTGATCTAATAAGAGATGAGTTTACAATTCTAATCGTTTTAACTCTATCTAGTTTCTTGAATTAAATATCTTCTTTAATTTTTTGTTTTTGAAAATTCAGACTTTCAACATGACTTTTATTGGAAATCAAAGCCTTTTCTTTTTTTCATTTTTTGTTTTTTAGTTGTTTTCACGTGATCAAACGGTTATCAAGCACAAGATTAATTTTAATAAGCATAACTAAACCAATTAAGAATCTTGTTGTACTTTTTTATGTGTCTAAAATATTATTTAGGAAAATTTTTAATTTATATCCTATAATTTTGGAGTTTGTAAGCCTTATCAATTTAGATTCTAAACTTATATAAATCATATATTAATTTAAGAAAGTTTAGGATTTAAATTAACTCATACAGATACGAAAGTTTGAGGTTTAAATTAATACAAATATAAAAATTTAAGGTTTAAATTGATATAATAACTATTAGTCTACAATTTAAATGATTGATACAATCTTAACAATTTAATATATAAATTGATATAATTATTAGTTTAATTAAGATAATTTAAGTTGATACAACTGTCAAAGTTTAGGAATATAAATTGATACTGAATATATTATTTAATAAGGATGTTTTTGTACATATTTTAGTTGTTTTCAAATTAAGATGTTACAAATAAACTTTCAGTGGAAAATATTTTTAAGTAGAGGAGGATGTTGTTGAAAGTATAAACATCATTCACATCACATCAATTAAGAAATTTGAAGAGTTCATTGTATGCATGATGACAATTATTCCTATTAGTTAATTTGAAGTATCTTAGTGAAAATACGAATCAAAAGTCAACAATAAATTGTTCTCTATCTATCTCCTTAGGAGAATTATATAGCATTTAGGTGTTATGTAATACCAAGCATTCATAGTTCTATATATTTTGGGAAAACTAAAAAAAATTAAAAGTTATATTTTGGGTGTTTATAACTAAACATATTAATATTGTGAATTAAATTTATGTCAAACCCACTCCTAAAAGAATGTAGGGACTTTTGCTTTTGGATCTCTTGAAGCTTTGAGTTTAATAATGTCTACACAATGGAAATTGTGAGACTTGTTTTTGTTTTCTAGAGATTGCAATAGGATTGCCCATGCCTTGCCTTGGCTTCTCATGACCTCTTTGTTTTCATTGTGTTTTTAGAGATTGTAATTTTTCTTTGTTTTAGTGTTTTGTAAGTTTATTTTTGTTGAAAAAAATTAAGTGTTTCTTATATAGTATCTATATTTGTGCATTCTACAAAATCGTAATTTGTCATGTGAAAATTATTGTTTTTTTTTTTTTTAGTGGTGAGAATGTATGTTTGGTGCATCCATCATATGTGATAGTGTGATACACCAAAAGTATGACAAAGAAAATGTAGTGTGTGCTTAATACCCGGTTGAAAAAAAAAATGATTTATGGATATAATGTTAAATCTTTTAAAAATGCTCTTTCAAGTTTTTAGTTGTACTTGGGTAACACTTTTATAGATAATAATTAATATTAAAAATATAGATAATAATTAATACTAATATTTTTAAATTCTTATATATATATATATATATATAATCTATATTAGGTGTGTAAATAGGTCAGATCAAATTTTTATATGATCCAATTCGATCTAAAATTGAGTTGTATGAGCACGAAACTTATTGAATTGTGGGGTGAAATTTTTGGTTAAAAAATTAGAATTAAACCATGTTCTCTTTTCTTTTTCTTTTTTCTTTTATTTGAAAAATTATGAAAATGAAATGCTAGATTCAAGTGTTCTAGTGAGTTTCTTGCAAGATTATTAAAATAGGTACATCATTAGTCTAATTTAGTTTAAAACTAGTATAATCTTCTGAAAAATCATTACTTATTCTATTCTTTTAAAGACTAAAATTGAGTAATTGAAATTGTAAAAAATAGAATGTTACATTTTCAAACATATAAAACCAAATAAAAACTAAATTTAAAATTTAGAGAGCAAAATGGTTTTTTTTCTTATATTAACGAAGTTTTTTATATAGTTTACAAGAAAATAATTAAACATATAGGTTAGAGAGGGAATAATGTTATAGGTAATAATTTAATTACATTTAAATTAAATTATCTTTCCCTTGGACTTTCCCTTCGCCATTGATCTTAAATAAAAACCTATAATTTTATGAGAGCATCTTAGTGTAAATACATTACGTTTTGAATTCCTCGTCAAATTAAATTAAGAATAATTATAACGATGATCAATTTCAGAAATAATAATAAGTATATAATATCATTTTTAAGAAAATGATTGATCAATATTTACAACATGATTTATTAGTGATAAACTTTAACAGATTTTGTTGTATATCATAATATTTTGAATCTATGACTATACTTGCAACTATCCACTAAATTAATAATGTTTATACATAGATCAAATAAGCGGATAGTATTAATGCATTAATTTTTATTAAAATTAAGTATGTATTGTTTATTTGCCCAAATTTATTTATTTCGACAAATTTTTTCATTGCACAGATATAAAAACAGAAGTTTTGCTATGTTTTTGTAAATATTTCCCGTACTTAGCTTTTGCCATTTACAATCATTTTTCTAAACACATAAATAAGGAATGAAAAAAACATCAAATTTAATTTCATTTATGGCATGTGTGTATGATAATTATGTCAACTGCTTAAAACACATTCATCATCTAACTTAAACAATCAAATTATGGAGATTTGAAGCTAAATGTTTAATGTTCAATAGGTGGATTCGAATATGTGGTTTCAAAGTGAATACATATGTCAACATAATAGTAGTTTGGCTTTCATTTGGTACTAATTAATGTTACTTAATTATTTCAACTTTAAATAACAAAATAGGTATTTCATAAATGTCTTTAAATATTATATTTAAAAACGAATTTAAGAGATTTTAAATTCACACAATTCAATGTGTTCGGCCAAGATTGACTCTAGCCAAGTAAAAAACACTATGCATCACCTGTTAACCTAGTAGATTATATAGTTATCTTAAAACAACTCTACAACCTTATTAGAACAACTTAGGTCGATCACCTCTATAAATACATCATTATAGTTTCATATGAGGCAACTTGAATCATACTCTTGATCTTTCAAACTTTCATATTTTGACTTAAGCAACGGAGTTCATGTGGCAAGCACCATAAGATTGTGCAAGAAAATTGTGATATATACAATTTTAGATCATATGTCAAAATATAGAATAAAATGTCTCTCTATGTATAAAATTAAGGTTGTGCTTACAATTTATGCATTAGCTTTTGACCAAATTATAAATTATGATAAATGTTTGTTTATATTTTAGTAGCAATACAAGTTTATTTGTGCACGAAATATAATTAATTTGGAAGGATTTGGGGATGACCCTCGCTGAGTCTCTAGGTCGTTATTTGGGTCTTCCTTCAAAGGTTTGGCAACATAAACGATTGCTACTAGAGGGAATTTAAAGACAGAGTGTGGAAGAAATCACAAGGGTGGAGGAGTGATTGCTCGTGGTGATAAAAAGATGTTGTTTGATGTTGTTCATGAAATTTTAACTAATTACACTATGAGCTGATTTAGAATTCCCAACGATCTTGGTCGAGAGCTCAATGACGTACATGTGTGCCAATTTTTGGTGAAGTTGGGTTGGAGACAGAAAAAGGACACATTGGTTGAGTTATTGGAAGAATTTTGTGTGTGGACAAGGATTTTGGTGTGGGATGCAGTTTAAAGATCTTAACGAGTTTAAATAAGGGTTTGTTAATCAAGCATCCTGAAGACTAATAGAAAAGCATACAAGTATTTTTCAGCATGAATTGAGAAGAGATATTTTTGGACTGAATCCTTCGTTAAAGCTTATATTTAGGTATGCATGAACCTTTGTTGTGCTAATTGACTGAAGGGATTTAGGTGGTGTAGACAACAAAGAGTAGATTAGTATATTTAGGAAGACTGTTGGAATGGGGGGGTGTGGGGTGCGGGGAGGGGCAAACCACTTTTGGGTTCATGAGTCCTTCTTGTTCGTTCTTTGATTTTGGCTAAGTATATTTGTTTAAGTTCTTTGGAATAGTGTTTCTTAGGTTGGTTTGTAATTGTCTCAAATTGTGCTTTAGAGAAATCTTGTCTTAGCAATTCTTATAGAGATTGTTTTTTCTACGAATTATTTCCTTCCATATTTATTGCATTTTACAAATTTTATCTATTGGAATGTTTTTTCTTTTATGGTGCTTTGCCAAATTCCTTACAAGGATTCTTTCCTTTGTCCATTGTGATACTTAAAGCTCAGGAATTCTCTCTTGCGAGAGTTGTCACACATATTGTTTTGTTTGTCTGATAACAAAGGTTTGACAAAGTATTATTGATATTGTGGTTGAAGTAGAAAAGTTTTCTTTGAGTGTGGCAAAAAATTCATTGTGTTACGTTGTTTGCATTGAGATTGTATCGATTTCAAAAAATTTCAATACAACTTTAGGGAAGCCTAAAACTGAATCAATTGAAAAGGATTTCTCAACCTTTGAGGGAGAACCTAAAGTACTTCTTGTGATTGAATGGAGTTCTCATACACTTAAGGGAAGTCTAAGTTTCTCAAGTAAAGGGAGTCCATGAGAGTAGAAGAAAGAAAGATATATTCAATGAGAGGGAGTCTCACACACTTAGAGTACAAGTTCTATATTAATGATATTCACATATACTTAGGGGAGCCTAAGTTTAAGAGAGAGGACTCTTGCATCTAGTGAGAGCTTGGGTGTGTTTAGGTCAGTTAGGCTCTATAATTTTTATCAGAATCATCATTAGCTACATATAAGTACAATATTGTATCACTTAACTTGATTATATATTAGTGGATTGTCTTTCTTCGGCACATTATCCCCTAATCATAATGTTGTATCAGCAAACAGTATTACCAACTCCTGTATGTTATTTGTATTTATATGTCTATGAATTTGTTCTTATCTTTGTAATTGTTACGACGTGTTGTTGGACATCTCTAATCTATGTGAAATAACTGACATCTTTAATTTGTGTGAAAGAATCACGTATTCTAAAATTTCAGATGTGGAACAAATTCTTTTGTTGAGGGATTGTTGAGTTGAATATTGGGCATTCCTCTCGGAATGATGGTGTGTTGTTTTTGGACTCGAAAGAAAAAATGAATTTTTACGGTTAAATATGTGTACAAATTGGGGATGACATTGGAGTTCGCAAGTGAGAGCCATCCATCTACCACAAAGTCCATGGTGGTATTGTGCAGAAGTCTATAGCAAAATGCAAACTAAATTGTCTTTCATAGTGAAAGTCTACACGTCTTTAATTTCATTCATTTCAATAATTTTATGTCTACACATCTTCATTAATTTTATGTTGATTTCAATTATTCATAGTATTCACAAATATAATCTATAACATAATAGAACATTAATAGAACATCAATAGAGAATCACAAGTCCTTGTACATATGCATGTATGTATGCATGTCTATATATAAATTTCAATGTCAATTTTTTAATTGATTGTTTCTAAGAAAATTATAGCAAATAGCACAATTTAGAAAATAAACTAAAAATATGGTACAAGATAAAATATTTGCAAAAATAGTGAATGTTGACTATTCAACTAGTAAAATTTTTTAAAATGTCAAGTATGTCTTCCAGTGGCTATCGGTGATAGATAGAAGGCCATCATCAATAATAGGAATTGATAGTATGATTCTCAAATTGAAAGTTGTCACTAATTCACTAATAGCAACCTATAGCAGCTATCAATTGCTATTACCGATAATCGTTATCAATGATAGCCTTCAAATTGAGAAAAATGGGAAGAGGCACTTATAATGGTGTTAAAAAAAAGTTATCATTGATGGCAATTATCGATGATATTCACTTATTGCAGTTATCGATGATAGCTTTCAACGTGATAAAATCGAGAAGTATGTGAAACTGTGGTTGAGTGCACGCGTCTTAGACTTTTACCAAAATTTGTGCTATATATACTAGTTTTATATATATATATATATATATATATATATATATTTGCACTATATATTCTATTAATTTTAGCTTAAATGTCATATATGAAACTAGTTCTTATTTGTAATGTTACTCATGAGATGGTCCCTTAAACTCTTTGGCATGGATTTGTGACCTAATAGTGTTGTTGTTCACTCTTAAATCTCTCCTTGTCAACTAAATCGATTGGGACATGGACAATGACGAATAATTAAACTTTAATCCATTAGGAGCAAAGTTGAAATTGATCACAACGATATATACCCTTATTCCAAATAATCTACATAGTTTAATCCAAGAAAATACTATCTAAACGAGCTTAAACAAAACGATAATTAACATGACCTTTAATTCTAGAGGTGGAAGGTTCGATTCCTCATTTCCACAATTGTTGTACTAAAACAAATATATATTATCCAAAACCATAAGTCACTAAAGTTCCACTATGCCTTAAAGTTGAAGTATCGTTACTTACAATCTATACACAATTAAAAACGAAATAACCAACAACTTTTGGATGATGACTATATTTGCAATTTGAAAAATAATACAAATTAACAAAAAAAAAAAGTGTTTGTGATATGGAAAGATCAAAGAGAATTTTCAAAGTAAATACCTTCTAACACTCCAAATGCTCATGGGGAAATTGAATCACTTAACTTACAAGAATAACAATAACAATAACAACCACATCCTTAAAATTGGTATATATTAACTTGGAATGCAGTATAGGTTTAAATACCTTTGAAGGAAAAAAAATGTTTAAAGCAAATTCTTTTATCAATTTTGCTTATCGTTTTCTAGTAACACTACACCTTTAACATTCAACGTCAATATTAACTTTCTAGTTTAATAATTCGAAGCAAAAAATTGGAGTTCCATCCACATTTCAAATGGTGATTTGATATCCTAACTCACATCACTTTGAGTAATAATACCAATATTTATATTACATTTACTAAATAAATATATAACATTTTGGAATACATTTACTATATCATATGGGTTTTGTTTGATTGGTATGGATATTAAAATATTTGTGTTTATTTTTATTTTATTTTTTAGCACAAAATATCCATAATGATATTAAAAATTAAATAATCTATATTTTGTTGTACAACTAAAAATTTTAATTAATAAATTAAAGCACTAATAAATTAAAATGAGTATTGCTTAATCTATCGTTGTATGTGCATTATTTAAAGTTTTTCAATCAGAATAAAGGTATAAAAATAGTTGTACATTAAAACAGTAATTAAATAATGCACTATCGAAAACTCTACAAATATTCGAGAGACATTTTCAAGTTTCAATTATAGCATAATGATACTTATAAAATATAACAAAACTTTGGATTGATAAATGGTTATGGACATTTATAGACTTGTATAAATGTTTATTAGTTCATTAATAGACAATGAAAAAAGTTTATCGATATCTATTAATATCTATGTTCGTATGAGATTTTCGGAGAAATTTAATTCATGTAGTTGATGTTATATTTTTGTTGATTTGATGTCATTTAATTCGATTTCTAGAATTCGATCTTCTGATTTTCTCTCGGTTGAATGTCTACGCTTGATTTGGAGGAAGCGAAGCATGTGATGTTCTTGAAGTTTGTTGAACGCCTACGCTTGATTTGGAATTAGGAAGCGACATGTGATGTTCTTGAAGTTGGGGTTTTGGAAGGAAGAAAGTTTGTATCTTCAAATGAGCTTCAATCTTCGAGCGTGATCGGTCTCAGGAGTTAAGGAAGTCTTTTAGCTCTTGATTTTCACCCTTACAAATGAGGAGAACTCCTCTATTTATATATAAAGTTCTCTTATGGGTTTGATGTGTTTAAGCCTAGTTGGTCCATTGACGAAACTCATGGGTCCAACCACATAAATTTGGATCATATTTAGTCTTTGACTCAATTAAGCTTTTTGAATGTCATTATCAGAATTGACCAATTTATATTTTAATTTTAATTTGAGATACATGTAAATTTTTTAATTAGTCTCAATTTCAATTATTTGTACTTTTTATTATTAATTTAGTAAATGATGTGGCAAATTATGATTGATCTCAAATTTTCTATTCAACAATCTATGTGATAAAATTTGAAATTGTCTATATGTTATAAATATTTTCTTAACAAACTTATCATTTACGATCAATTTTCAATATTCATGTAATTTAATTACATAATTTTACTTAAATAGGCATATACATTAATAAAAATATTGATAATAAATAATCAAACTAATAACAAAAATCTATATCAAATAGCTGACACAATAACAACTATTTATAACATTTATTGAATTTAATCAATATACCGTTGTTAACCATTATTTAAAATATTAAAAAAAAAACCTTAAGGTTATGATTTTATTTTTTAAAAAATAATTTTACATCACCAAAAGTCTGCAACCCAAGTTGAGGTATAAAATATCAATGTCGATCAAAACATTTGACGTCTCAATTTTAAAAAAAAAATATCGATGAAAATATTGATAAAATGTCGATGGTGATGGATGTTTACTAAAAATTGAAAAAGAAAAAAAAACTAGTAAATAAACATTTATATGCGATGAGAGAACAAAATTACTTATTATAGTGACTATTATGGTCTATAAACTAAAATAGTGTTCAATGTATATACTATTTTAACCTATATTATTTGTTAAATATATGTTTACGATGCACAATATTGTGGTTTAGCCCAAAGGCCGACAAAGGTATAATATTGTGGTATAATATTGTGGTTTATTATGAAATAATAAACACAGGGAAATGAATAAGAAATAGTAAAGATTTTAACTAAAAGATGTTTAAGTGATTTAAAATAAAGTTATCATTTGATGTTGGAGATCCAAGCAAACCTTAGCATGTTTGTGATTTACATTCATGATATTTTGGTCCTTATGTTTCATGATTTTTTCAACAATAAAATCAAAACACAAATTTATCTCTCGATATTGAGCGAGCCTATAAAAACGTAAAAATACATATAAGAATATTAACATCTCAATGAAAATTTAGCACCATCATCGATTTGGATAAAATAATATATCCCGAATTAGTTGACCTAACACTCTCACGACATATAGACAAGAATTTAATATAATAGTGATTTACATTTTTTTACGAATGATAAGTATGTAAATTTAGATTATTTATCATGAAATATTAAGGGCGTGTTTAAGGCAAGGAGTGAGTCACAACATATTTAGTATAGGTCCAAGAGCCTCCTTCAACTTTATCGTCTTTATATAATAAAAAAATTTAATAATATTTAATATTTGTATATAGCTCAGTGGTAATTGTGCTTGTTAACCCCAATCTAACCAGCTTAATTCAAATCTTACTTGTGTGATTTTTTTTTAAAATTATTCTAGTTTGATAAATAAATAACAAATACTATAACAAAAAATAAAAAATGATAAAGGTCAAATAGTAAAAACAATAGCAAATTGAAAATTTTTAAATAGTGTTTAGTGTAGCAAAAGATGATTATTATAGTCGTAAATGATGTTCGGCCCTTAAATATAAAACAAACGAATAAAACTACAAAAGTGCCATTGTTCCGTCATTTAGTATATAGTATGGGAAAAAAACTTATAACAATATAAAGGTTATTTATATTTAATTGAAATGGTAGAAAAATTCCAGAAAGTAAAAGGGCAAAAATGGAAGATTCCAGACAATGAACAAGCCGATTAAAGACGGCACAATTAGAGAAACAACTTCTTCTCCATGGCCGGCCGGCTACAGATTTACCATCAACACATTTACGAGTAATCATTCTTTTTTTTTTTTGAAAAAAGTTAAAGACAAGGTAGAAGAAGCCATCCACTACAGATCCGATTCAACCATTATTGCGCAAATTAAAGAAGAAGAAAAAAAAGAAATTAACCTCCATGGCCGGTTTATATTATCTTACAGCTAGCTTCCGTATTCAATTGAATGCCAGCCCTAACTGTAATTAGATTATTCGGACTCGATATTATATAAACTATCGATTTCTTTCATAAATTTTATC
>JBBPDI010000009.1:12972830-12987407 GCA_037974545.1 Cucumis variabilis | reverse complement strand
GAGCCCCCAAAGGTATTTCCCAAACTTCATCCTGATGACACTCAATTATGAACAAACTCCTTGGAATTTCTTCCATCACTTCAACAGATTTCCATTCTGAACTCCCCATGATTTCCACTTTTCTCACCCCAATATCCCACCCTGTCTCAGCCTTCCCAACTTTCCCACCCAATGCCCTACACGATACCTGTCATGACCGCACAAAGCTCGACCTTTCAATACAATATTTTAAGTACTCGTACAATTTTAGTGTATTTTTTTTATTCATAGACCTGTCATGTCGACAAGAATAAAAAGTTTTACACTCATTAAAAGGGTAGCCAATAAGAAATTTTGCAACTTAGGGTCCGATGATAATTCTTTGGTTTGTTTGGTTTTTTATTTTTGAAAATTAAATTCATTTCATTTTTTAGCCTTTTTTTTAAGAAAAAAACATGATTTACAAACTACTTATTTAGGCTTAATTTGGTTACTATTTTTGTTTTTTTGAAAACAAACTATTTTCTTTAATTTTTTCATCATGGTTTGTATCAATCTTAATTTCAATTCTTAATCAATTTTCATAAAAAAAACAAGTTTTTAAAAGATAAAATTTTCTTCCAAAAATTGACTTGGTTTTTTAAAATATTGACAAAAAGTATATATCAAAGCAAGAAAATTTAAAAGTGGAAAAGATATTTACAAGCTTTAACTTTCAAATACTAAAAATCAATAACCAAATTGTTATTAAAGACTCGATTGGATTTTTAATACATTAGTAAAAAAGGTATAAATAATATTTATAAGAGAAGTCAAAAATCAAAAGATTATTAAACGTGAGTTTAGTTATATCAATTTTTGAAATTGAGGGGTACACAAAGGTGTATCTTTTAATAAATGGTATATAGATCTACAATCATGTTTGAAAAAATTATTGGATAGGTCACATGACTGTATCTCGCTCTCTCACTCATATATATTGAATTTTGAATCAATTAAAATATCAATGCCAAATTTATAACACAATTTTAATTTTGCGGATATATTAATAAAATATTGATATGTTCCTTTTGTGAATAAAAAATATAAAATCTAATTAGCTTAATAATTAAGTTATTTTTAGGAGAATTGTTAGGAATATGTAACAAAAAAAGAAGAATATTAAAACTATTTAGAAAATATAGAGAAAAAGAAAAACTCCAAAAAGAGTTAGGATGAATTTTCCTATTTTTGAAAATGTCATTTCTTTTTAATTCTTTTAACTATGTTATGAAAATTGTTATTGATGTTATTCTAGTCATAATGGATTAAATAGAGGATATTGTTTAAGTTTAAAAAATTGGTATGAATATCAACACTAATAACATTCTATTTCAAGTGCTTCATCAACCTTCATATTTGTAAACGATAAAAGTTGGATTAACATACAAGATGAAGCATTAGAGAAAAAAAATGAGATGAGCATATAATAAATACCTTAATAAGAATCCAAACCGACTTTAGTTTGATTGGTTGATTTAGTTTTTATCTATCTAGCTTACTTTTGTTATATACAAATTGATTATTCATTTATTGTTGACAGTTAGGTTTAGTTAGAGGTGAGCATTCATGATATATTGAAAAATTGAGTCGATCGACTAAATTGAAGTCGGTCGGTCGGAAAACTGGAGGGGTTGATGAGGGTTGGTTTTGAAAAATTTCAAATAAAAAATTTTCAAAAATTATTTTTCAGTGATAAATTGACTTGACAAAATCCGACCGATCAACCTTTTAAGTGTCGATGTTGAGATCAGTTTGATACTTTACTAAATTGATTATGGTCGATTTTGTCAAAAACCTACTCTGACTTATCAATTAGGTTCACTACATGCCCGATAAACTCATTTCCAGAATTAGTAATCATCTTTGGAAAATTTATAGAACTAAACTATTTCGTAGGCAATATTTTAGAAAAGTCATAAAGTTGAATTATATCCCACAGCTAAATTACTACGTAAATATGGAACAATTTTACCCTATTGACCTTTTCTCTCTCATAATAAATTTCTCTATTATTTTATAAACAATATTTTAAACCATCCATAGGATTTATTTATGGCTTTGTTTCCATTTTTCTCTTTGTTAATTGTAGCTCTTTCCATGTTTCTATTTAATCCATCAAAATCCTTTTAAATGCAAACAATTTATTTTTGTATTCATCTAACTTTCCATCTTCATGATTTTAGTTAATATTTCTTCTTCCATTCTTTTCTTTATTCCATAATTTTTAATTTATATTTTATTAAATGTAGAAGAAACCACATCCAATAATTTATTTTGTGTAGACTTGACTATAAGAATCCCTGATAAGATGCGATAATTCAAACATACCATGTAATACTTGTTTGAAAATATACACAATATTTAAAACATTCTATTTATTAAAGATATGAATATGTTATGGTTTATAAATTAATTATCATCTACCTTTTAATATGTAATATATATAATTTATATATATATATATAACTTTAATATTAAAGAAAGAGCACTTCTACACTATTCACCCTCTAAATAAATAAAATAAGATAATAGACAATAGATAGCTTTTTAAAAAAGATCTAATAGATCGTAGATGGCTTTTTTTTTTTTAATAAAAATAAATAAATATGTAATAAAATAATAATAATAAAAAACTAAACTTTATTTCAGAAAATAAAAACTGAATATAATATTTAAGTGCATCGATCCAGCAAATGTAGGGTTAATTAGCATTTTCTATTTTCTTTTGGAATAAATAAAATTTGTACATTCAATTACTGGATAGTGTTTTGATTTAGAGTAACTATTCTAATTATCATCAAGGATAATTGACATGCACTTCATCTAATCATGAATCTAAAGACTTAAAAAAAGGTTCTATTCTAACTAATTTGTAGTAGTGCACATTAATTTAGTTGTTAATTTAAGCATAACATTGTGACGAAAGAAGAACAGTCTCTAATCACTAGTATCCTAGGATTAAGAAAAAATACTAGTGAGAAATTAAAGAAAAGAATTAGAAAACCAAATTGTTGAGTTTTTGTTTTTGTCAAATAAATATTTTCTCCTCAATCTATTTTTTAAACTCTCCAAATCTTCATAATATATAGGGATTGTTTGGTTAAGATTGTTTTCTGCAAATAAGGAAACTGTGATCTCGATGAAAAAGAACTTGGAGAGGATATATACGGGCAGTATGGCGATGATACGTTTTCGACAAAGGAAATTAATCTGTAGTTCAAAAAGTATTGAAGTGTCCTAGCAAGTTGAGAAAACTTGAAAAGGTGATCTATTTATAATGATTTAATGTTGTTGACTATGGAGATTCTATGGAATATAGAGTTCTTTGAGAAGATAAAGAATATTCATGAAGAGCATTGAGTCGAGAGATCAACTCACTAATTCAGGGGTAGCCTGAAGTTGTTTTCAACAAGATTCTGGTTATATTCAGGGGAGCCTGAAGTTTGTTTAGTTATTGTTATAACTATTTTATGTAATTTGTGAAAAGTGTTACTTATGAAGAATCTTAATAATATTTCTGATCTGAGCAAAGAGGCTCCTAGACGCAGACACATTTGTCGAACTGGGTTACCAAAGTGTTGTGCATTTTGTTTGTGTCTGCATTTAGTTAAACCGGTAGATAATTGCATGTGGCATAGTTAAAGGATATTTAACTAAATCGTTTTTCAATTGGTATCAGAGTGGGTTCGATACTCATGGACACCCCAAGAGAAGGTACGCCTACTACACGACCACCAATCCTGGATGGAAAGAATTACTCGTATTGGAAGATTCAAATGATATCGTTTCTAAAATCCTTGGACTCAAAGGCCTGGAGAGCAGTTAAATTCGGGTGAACTCCACCTATGATTACAATATATGGAAAGTCTGTGCCTAAGCCTGAGGAAACCTGGACAGAAGCAGAAGAACAGGAGTCTCTGAAAAATGCTCGAGCACTAAATGCGATTTACAATGGGGTAGACTTGAACATGTTCAAGTTTATCAATTCGAGTGCTACTGCAAAAGTTTCATGGAAAAAACTTGAAGTCGCGTTTGAAGGAACGACCAAAGTCAAGACATCTCGTCTCCTATTACTGACTACCAAGTTTGAGTCGTTGAGGATGATAGAAGAAGAGACCATAACCGAGTACAACGTACGGGTTCTGGAAATTGCCAACGAGTCATTTAATCTTGGTGAAGAAATACCTAAACCTACATTGGTTAGAAAAATTCTACGATCTCTTCCCAGAAAATTTGATATGAAAGTTATCACAATTGAGGAAGCACATGATGTGTCTACGCTTTCTCTCGATGAATTGTTTGGTTCACTGCTCACATACGAAATCACCTTGGATGAACGTGTAGAAAGTAAAGGTAAAGGTCTTGCTTTTCAATCCATCTAATGAGTAAGTAAAATGAGTCGATTGCTCTGCTAACCAAGCAATTTTCAAATGTGATCAAGAAAATGAATAGCTTCAACAACTCTGATTCTAATAACCGATCGCAGAATAATTTTAGAAGGAAAGAATTTGATTGCTCGAACACCAGAGAAACAGATCGTCTATCTGGCAGAGAGAACATATCGTTCAAATGCAGGGAATGCGAAGGTCACAGTCATTATGAAGCTGAATGTCCAACCGATCTGTGGAGGCAGAAGAAAAGCTTTGGGGCAACATTGTCTGATGAGGACTTAGAAGGAATTGCTGAAGAAAAAGAGTTTGCAAATACGTTTATCAGTATCACCTCCAACAACGAAAAAGACTCAGGCTATCAGTTAGATGTTGATCTAAATCATCACCTTACAGAAAAACATGTCTTACAAAAAGATGAAATCATTGTGGGAAGAGGATACTGTGGCCAGGGCTATTAAAAAAGAAAAGATTCAAGAATTAATGGCTGAAAATGAGAGACTTCTGTCAGTGACCTCATCTCTGAAGCTAAAATTAAAGGAGCCCAAATGAACCATGAACAGCTGGAAAAGTCTAGTAGTGGACGTCTAGATCAAATATTGTCCATGGGAAGAACTGGCTCAAGTAGGCAAGGTCTGGGCTACATTACTTCGGTAAATCAGGTGAAACAAGAAAACAAGACTGTGTTTGTTCCAACAAGTAAAGATGCAACCAGAAAGACTTGGAGATCTCAAAGTGTCAGTAGAAGTCTTCCATCTTCTACAAAAACATGGGTATGTCACTTTTGTGGCAAGAAAGGGATATTAAACCTTTTTGCTACACAATGTTGAACAAAGGCAGATATGAATGTAGGATATCTTTGAGTGTTAATAATAGAAAACCTGCTCAGAATTCAGTCTATGGAAATCAAAAGAGACAAAAAACAAAAAGGGTATGGAGAATCAAACAACATACTAAGAAGAGTAACATAGCCTTCACATTAGTTCAAGTATCTCGGGAGGACTGGTTTTTTGACAGTGAATGCTCCAGACATATGACTAGGAATCACTCCTACTTCACCAACTCTGTTGAATGCTCCTCTGGGCATGTGACATTTGGTGATGGTGCCAAGGAAAGAATTCTGGCTAAGGGAGATATTGTCGGACAACACCTTCCTAGTTTAAGGGATGTACGATATGTTGAGGGTCTCACTGCAAATCTTATCACCATAAACCAATCGTGTGATTAGGGCTATTCTATAAATTTTAGCAAAGAAACCTACATTGTGATAGATGAACATTGCAATGAAGTCATGAGAGGTATCAGACAGACTGATAACTGTTATCACTGATGTTCTAATCAACCTGAAGTATGTAAAATTTCAATAGATGAACAAACTCAACTGTGGCTCAAGAAGTTAGGTCATGTTAGTTTAAGTTCGCTTGATAAGGTTCTTAAACATGATGCTATCGTAGGTCTTTCAGTTCTGAATGTCCAAGGACAGTTATTCTATGGTGATTGCCAACAAGGAAAACAGACACGTGCCTCACATAAAAGTAGCATAGGGTGCTATACTAACAGGGTTCTTGAGCTTCTACATATGGACCTCGTGGGACCAATGTAAACTAAAAGTCTAGGAAAAAAGAAATATGTTCTCGTTTGTATGGATGATTTCTCTCGGTTTACTTGAATTCGATTCTTTAAAAGCAAATTTGAGACACTAAAAGTATGCATAAAACTTTGTCGAAATATGCAACGTGAGCAAGGGATTAATATTATAAGGCTACACAGTGATCATGGAAAGAAATTTGAAAATTTTTAAGATGGATTCATTTTGTGAAAGCGAAGGCATTAGTCATGAATATTCAGCTCCTTTAACTCCTCAACAGAATGAGGTTGTTGAAAGGAAAAATCGAACGCTTCAAGAAATAGCTAGAGTGATGTTGCACGCCAAAGACCTTCCATTGAGTTTTTGGGCTGAAGCAATGCATACTGCCTGTCATATTCATAATAGAGTGACAATTCGTACGGGAACCACAATAACATTGTATGAATTATGGAAGGGCAGAAAATCGAACTTGAAGTACTTTCACATCTTTGGGAGTATGTGCTACATTCTAGCTGATAGAGAGTATCATAGGAAGCTAGACATTAAGTCAGATAAAGGGATATTTCTGGGGTATTCTTCAAACAGTCGAGCATATCGAGTGTTTAACACCCAAATGAAATCCATAATGGAAACGATCAATATTGTCATAAATGATGATGAAAAGGACAAAAAAGTTACTTCTGTAGATCAAGATGATGAGGACATTGTTCACACTAAAAATGATAATGTGCCAGTCAATACTTCAGATAATACAGATGCTGGTAATCTTGTTATGCTTGATGGCTCTGATAGTGTAAATGACTCAAGTCCCTCTGATGAGTCTGTCGTTCAACAGATTGGCCCACCCTCTCGTGTGCTAAAGAATCATCCCTCTAGTTGTATCATTAGGGATGTTCGAAGTGAAGTAACTATCAGGAAGAAGGATCGAATTGATTATGCAAAGTTAATTCCAAATGTGTGCTATAGTTCTTCTATTGAACCAGGATCAGTAACTGAAGCCCTCGAAGATGAGTTCTGGATTTGTGCAATCCAAGTAGAACTTCTTCAATTTTAACGACTTAATATGTGGAGATTTGTTTCCAAACCATCCATGTCAATATTATTGGAGCGAAATGGATCTTTAAGAATAAGACAGATGAGAATGGGCTCATTACTCGTAATAAGGCTCGTTCAGTGGCTCAAGGATATACTCAGATCGAAGGAGTTGATTTTGACGAAACTTTTTCTCCTCTTGCTAGACTTGAAGCCATATGCCTGTTGCTTAGTATTGAGTGTGTTCAGAAGATTAAATTATACCAAATGGATGTCAAGAGAGCATTCTTAAATGGGTATTTAAATGAAGAAGTATATGTTGCCCAACCCAAAGGTTTTATTGATCCAGAGTTTCCTCATCATGTGTACAGGTTGAATAAAGCGCTGTATGTCCTAAACCAGGCCCCTCGAGCCTGGTACGAAAGGCTTACAGAGTATTTACTAAGTCATAGGTATGTTCGTGGTGGATCCGGTAAAACTCTCTTTATCAATCGACATGGCCAGGATATCATTGTAGCTCAAATATATGTAGATGACATTATCTTTGGGGGTTTTCCTGATGAGAACGTAAATAGCTTCGTCACAGTCATGAAATCAGAATTTGAAATGAGTATGGTTAGGAAGTTATCATTTTTTCTTGGTTTGCAAATCAAACAAGATAAGAGTGGCATCATCATCTCTTAGGCTAAATATGCTCAAAATATGATTAAGAAATTTAGCCTTGAGAACTCTCATTTCAAACTCATTCCGACGGCAACACATGTGAAACATTCCAAAAATTGTGCCACGGAAGCTGTTGATTAGAAGATATACATGAGTATTATTAGTAATTTACTGTATCTTACAACAAGTCGTCCCGATATTGTCTATGCTGTAGGAATGTGTGCTTGATTTCAGGCTTCTCCTCGACACTCTCATATGCAACTTGCAAAACGAATCATAAAGTATATTTACGGTACATCTGATTATGGAATTTTCTACTCGTTTGATACAAATTCATCCCTTGTTAGATATTGCGATGCTGATTAGGCTAGATGTGTAGATGACAGGAAGTCCACGTCCGGAGGGGGTTTCTTCATGGGAAATAACTTGATTCCATGGTTTAGTAAAAAGCAAAATTCAGTTTCTCTTTCAACAGCTGAGGCTGAATATATTGTGGTTGGCAGTGCTTGCTCATAACTCATTTGGATGAAGCAAATGATATGGGAATATGGTTTTTCTCAAGACACTATGGTTCTCTATTGTGATAATATGAGTGCCATAGATATTTCAAAAAATTTGGTTCAACATAGTCGCACTAAACATATTGATATTCAACATCCTTTTATTCGAGATCTTGTTGAAGAGAAAATTATTGCTCTCCTGCATGTGAGGTTCGATCTTCAGTTGGCTGATATATTCACCAAGCCCCTTGATACCAGTTCGTTTGAACACTTACGAGTAGAATTGAGAGTGTGTCGCCTGTAAAATTTAGATGTATATGTTTGAGTTGGGGCCAACGAAGTTGAAACATAGATGGCCCATTGGCGTATGGCCCAGTAAATTTAATTTTCCTTCCGTATATATGATTGCCTGGTGGATTAGGCAGGAGTTTCTTGTTTTTCATATGTGAAATAAAGGGTTTGCATCTCTTCGATCAGACTAACTTTCTTGATTCTCTGATCAGCTGCGTCCTACTTGTCTTCTTGATCTTCACAGAAATATGGTGAGTACAAGGCGTGGTTACTATGAAGAAGTTTCTGATTCTATACGCGAGACCACCATCCGGACCAACATGCACGGTGTTTGGATGAGAGGCAAAAGGGTGATAAGCGTACCTGCCCATCGACCATATGCTAAGCGTGCTGATAGGGGTAAAATTCCTCTCACTATTAGCTCTGACAGTTCCTTTTTTACTCATGATGAACCTGTGGTCATGGCTTTGAGTCCGTCTTCTGAATCTATCTCATAGGATGAAGGCCCACTGGCTAAATTATTACGAGCTAAACTTCGGTCAAATTCCAATATGGGGTAATCTCTGGCTACAGGCACTGGTTCGGCATCGACCATAGGCAAAACTCCTATGGCTTCAATTTCCCCTCAGCGTTTATCTGGTACCTTGGATGATTTATCGGCTTCTGCTCAAATTCCTCATTCCTCTTCCTCTACCTCAACTCAAGGCTGTCTTGCCCCTGCTGCACAGGATCTTGCACCTGAACCGTCTGTGCATAAGGAATATTCATGAATAGCATTGAAGCGTCCTAGCAAGCTGAGAAAGCTTGAAAAGGTGATCTATTTAAGATGATTTAATGTTGTTGACTATGGAGATTTTGTGGAATATAGAGTTCTTTGAGAAGATAAGGAATATTCATGAATAGCATTGAGTCGAGAGATCAACTCACTAATTCAGGGGGAGCCTAAAGTTTGTTTAGTTATTGTTATAACTATTTTATGTAACTTGTGAAAAGTGTTACTTATGAAGAATCTTAATAGTATTCCTGATCTGAGCAAAGAGTCTCTCCAGACGCAGATACATTTGCCAAATTGGGTTACCAAAGTGTTGTGCATTTTGTTTGTGTTTGAATGATGTGAAAAGCTTCTATACATGTAGATGCATGTTGATATATATAGAAAATAAAGAATAACTTTTATCCACCATTATTAGTATCAGTAGCTTCTACAAACTTCTTTTTTGATCAATGGAGTGGAAGAGGAAGAAGAATATAAAGGTTTGATGGGCCCATAAAATTCCAAGCAATTAATTCGTTTTGCCTATACAAAATATATGAACATATATATATATATATATAAAAGAAAAAGGATAAAGGAAAAAAGAAAAAAGGGAAAAGGAAAAAGGAAAAAAGAAAAAGGGTAAGCAATAGGAATATGGATTTTGTGCTCCACTTATTATTCAACCTAAAAACAGTCCCTCTTTCCAATCCTCTTTTTCAAATAAAAGTGTTATGTTTTTACTTTCTTTTCTTCTTACACTCTTTTATTTATTTATTTATTCATTTATTTCTAAAGTTTCATAAATTAAACAGTACAATTACAACCCCCCCCCCCCAAAAAAAAAAAAAAAAAAACCTGAAAACCTCCCCTATATTCTCTTTGTTCTTTTTCTCTTTTCTTCCAAAAACTATCCTTCAAACAAAATAAAAATAATATAAAGTTTAAATGTTGCTTTGCTTTATGTATTTTAATGACTGGACTCTACATTCACGTATTAATTTTTTGCTTGTTAGAGATGTTAAGAGTGTTATTTTTCTTTTTTAAAAAAGTAAAATTAGATTTTTTGTATTGACATAGAATATTTGTATAATAATAAATTAACAAAATTTGTTAATTATATATTAATTTAATTAAAGAGTAAAATAAAATGTTTAGAAAAGTTTAAAAACAGAAAAGAAATGAGTTTAAAAATGAAAGGTTAAAGCTAAAAAATATGAATAAGAATAAGATGTGAGAGTGGTTAGGGAGTAGGTGTTTAGGTTTGGAAAGAAGAAGAGAGTAAAAGAGAGGTGGGTTGTTAAAGTGAAAACCAAAGTTCTTCTTAATTAGTTAATTAATTAATTATATTTTATGGGAAACTGAATTTTAAATTGAAAAAGGAAAAAAGAAGAATAATAGTGGGCGGTAAAGTCAAAGAAAGAGGGGTTTGTCATAAAAAGGATATGTAAAATCTTAGTACTTCCATCATTTTAATTTTATTGCCCTTCCATTCCTTTACCTCTTACTAGTAGACTAACCCAAATTCACACCCTCTCAACACCAACCATCAACTCTTTTATTTTTTATAATCAATTAAAAAAGGAAAAGAAAAGTTGTGTTTCTTTCTTCTTTTAAAGCTGCTGCTGCTGCGTTTCTTCTGTTTTCTGTCCTCCATTTCACAATTTCAAATTTTGGAAACTAATTTGAATTTTGTTTGGATACATATAGGAATAGGATTGGTCAAATTTTGGAATGCAAGTGTTAGTGAGTGTTATGTCAATGACTCAGTGCTCTTTCAATTCTCCCAATCCAATTTTATTTCAATCATTTTTGACTTTAACTCTTTTCTTTCTTTTTCTTTATCTCATATTATATGACACGTGGACGACTCTGAAGTCCCACACCACATTCCCAATAATCTTCTTTTTCTTTTTCTTTTTCTTTTTCTTTTTCTTTTTTATGCTAACAATAACGACGTTTTTGGCTTCTAATGCTATACTACAAAATTTGCAAATTTTCAAAATAATGGAGAAATCATGACAAAATATAAAAAATCAACTGTATTGGATTTTTTTTTCTTTCTTTTAGTAGTTTTCTGTCATGAAGTTAAATAATTTGTTTTTTTTTGTATTATTATTTTTAGAAAAAACTTTAATTTTTGTGGTTTGATAATAATTTTACAAATAGTCTTTTCCTTTTTATATAAATATAGAACCTAAATTTGTAATTTAATATTTTTAATTTTTAGGTTAATGAACCGAGAATAAATTTAGTTCTAAGTAACTTAGAAAATCTTTTTTTTCAAAACATATCTAAAGTATTGTCTAAGAAAATAAATAAATCAATGGACAATGAATATTTTTTAGATCATTACAATGGTTGGTACGAAAGTGACTATAATTGGAGTATATACACATACACACACATATAAGTATTTTGAGTTAAATGAGTGTAGCTTTTGTATCGTATTAGGTGTTGAAATTCTCATCTTTTATTATACATTTTTTTCTCAAATTATAAATTTAAGAAGATTGTTTGTCGAACCTTTTTGAATTGCGTAAAAGTAGAATATTTTAAATTTGAAAGTCTAAAAAGTTTTATAAAATGTTTATGAAGAAAAATGTGAACCAAAAATTCACATTGACTTGAATATGATTTACGAATCCATTTTTCGGCACTAACATCAATATATAGGATTAAGAACGTTCACACAATTTTTTCGTTGATGGTAGGTATGTGCTACCTAAATAAAATATATACCTCCATTACTATGAATTTTAACAAACGTGATATATATCTAACTCTAAATCTGTTTTTAATTAACAATTTATTTTTTTTTACATGAAAAGTCGTTATCAAAAATTGAAGACACATTTTTTAGTTGTTCATAAGTTACCTTTTTTTTTTTTTTTTTGACAACGAGTGGTTTTCTTTTCTTAAAATTCGAGTTGCTAAGAGAATCTTTACTTTGATTTTTGAAAAGAAAAGTTTTATTCTTTTCCTTTTGAAATTAACCATGTATTTTTCTTACACAGTTTGATAGAGTTCTTTTTTTCTTTTTTCATTTTCAACCCCTTCTAAGGAAAATAAAATAAACATGCAGAAATATATAAATGAAGGTAAAAAAATAACTATACTACCAACAAATAAATTAATTAATATACTAAAAAACAAATTAACAATTATTGAAACATTAAGATTAAATACCACAACTTATAGTGTCCAACCAATTTTAACATCTAGCTATTATTTTATATTAACTTATAGTTAGAACTTGGATGTCAATTATTAATATAACTATTATATATACAGAGAGAGATTTATCTTATGAATAAAGAAGTTCTTTTTACACTTTATTTATTATTTTAACTTGATCAACTACTTAATAATTCGTTAGTTAAAATGTAGTTGGTTTGAATTCACACATGCTTTTAATATTTAATTTCCTTTTATAAAATATCTTAGGTATATATTTTTAAAATGTGACGTTAAAATATAATTTACACATTTTGAATTTTTAGAAAAGAAATACATTTTTTTTCGTTCTTTCTAAAATTTTGATTTAGTTTTGATTTAGTTTATAAGTTTCAAAATGTTACACATTTGTGGTTCTCAAGTTTATGCTACAATTTGAGTTTTGTTTTAATTTGGTCCTTAAATTTCAACATTTTACATCAATAACCTCAAATTTCCAATTTCCATTAAATACTCACTTGCAAGCCATTGATATCAATGTTTATTAATTAATTTACAGTAATAATGATGTAAATTTTGAAGTTAACTTTAAAAGCCAGGAAGAATAGTGATATTAAATCAATTATAATTCATTTAATTATTTTAATTTTATTGACATACATGACCGGCCGTAAAATAAGTATCTAAAGATAAATTAAAGTTAAAAATATAAATATTAGAATATAAGGATGAAATTGAAATCAAACTCTTCAAATGTTAATGATAAAATTATAACATTTTAAAACCTGAATAAATTGAAATCAAACTCAAAATTGTTACACTTAAGGACTAAATAAAACCTTTAGTAAAATTGTTATTTTCCTTAAATTTTAATTAATAAAAATGTCACTTTGTTAGAATTTGATTAAATTTGTACGTGGAGTCATTGAGTAGGTATAGAAATATATGGAACTTTTCAAGCACTCAATATATAAATTATAGCAATTTTTTTAAATTTTAATAAACTTTTAAATATTTTCTTAAATTTATCATTTTTTTTACAATTGTTCGTGTAATTATATCTGCATGAGTTTGTTTAATTATGAGATGTCACTTCAATAAAGTGAAATATAAAGGCTAATTGTTGGCAAAATATTATTGAAAGTAGCTAAAATGGTAGAAGAATCATAGTCCTATAACACTATGAGCCCCACAAAAAGGAGAAATATTTCTTTATGCTAAATTAAGAAAAAAGAATGCTTAGGATTCTTCTTTCCAAACCTACAATAACATTTACTGTATTCACAAATGCTTCTAAAGTTTGGAGTAAATATTAATGAGTTACAACTTCAAACTACAGTTATTTTAAAACGTATACGAACACTTATTTGTAATAATGTAATTTTAAAAAGTATATATATACTGTTTTTTTTTTTAATAAATGGCAATATTGAATGTGGTCATTTTGTAATTTATCTTTTGTTAAATTATAAAAATAGAAAAAATTACAAAAACCGTCCATAAAATATGATCACAGTTAGCAATTATACTCTAAAAACAATTCAATCGAAAAAATTCAGCTTCCAAATTCATACAAATGTTAAACTTGAACTTTAAAACTTCTATAACTGTAGACTATGTGATAATTGTACAATTTTGTTTGTTTGAATATTCAATTTTACCCTTGAGGATCAAGCTTTCTAGTACTATTATAAGTTTGAAGCTATAATATTTTAACACTTGTATAAGTTTAGAATTCAATTTTAACAATTGAAAGTTTGATGATGTAATTGCAATTATCACAATACTTTTTAAAAGATAAATAAAATCCCAAGGATAAAAAAATTCACAATTAGATTAACATATATTAACATCCTTATCGTGTCCTAATATATTTTAAACGCAAAAATTAATACATGAAGAATTAAAAGAGGAACTCAAGAACACAAATAAATGGATGCGAGGAAACCAGTAGAAAAGAATACATAAAAAAAAAAAGCATGAAATTACGTTAAACTTTCTTATTTGTTTAGAAAGTATCTCTATTATTTCAAAAGTTATATATATTATTACCTTCAATGTTTCATAAATGTTATGAAACTCTTATAAAGGAATACAAATTAAGAAATGAGAATGAGCTTAAATTTCAAACATAATTTTGAGGAGCAATATTTCCAGTGAAGG
>JBBPDI010000009.1:12854792-12867565 GCA_037974545.1 Cucumis variabilis | reverse complement strand
GATTGGAACAGAATCAGAAGCTGTTTAGTGGACGGCAAGGTTTGTAACGAAGTAAACCAGAAATTGGTTGGTGATACCGTTGAGCAATTCTACCAAGAACACTTATCTTCAATTCAGGTACGATTTAATAATTCGCTTAAAAGGAGGATACCAATTCCAATTTAAATTTAAGCAAACAACCCAATAAATAATTTCATAAGTAACGAGAGTTTTTATGTGAATTTTCTGTAGTCTGGGTGTTGCAAACCGGCAGATGAGTGTAATTTCACGTACCGGGGACCGACTCAGTGGGACAAACCGGCAAATGTTTCAAGTTTTGCGAATCAGGATTGTGGTTTGTGGGACAATAATCCTCAAAAGCTGTGCTTCGATTGTGAATCCTGCAAAGGTGGAGTGTTGGATAATTTGAAGAGGAACTGGAAGAAAGTGGCGATTATTAATATTGTTATACTTGTGTTTCTTATCATTGTTTACTCCATTGGATGCTGTGCTTTCAGGAACAGCAAGGAGGAGAATCATTATCCTAGATGGAAATGAAGTTATTAAATTTTGATTTTTTTTTTTTTTTTGTCTTTGTGTTCTAGTTTCTTCGGCTATATAGGAATGTATTGACTATTATTTGCTGTGATATATGAATAAAACTTAGGGACTTTTGTGCTCCTTTGATTAATATTGAATTTTTGTAGAATTAGATTCTATTTTTTAATATAAAGAAAAGGGATAGTGGCGTGTTTGGAATATATTATTCTTTCATTAGTTTAATTACACTTTTTGACTAATAAAGGTGATTAGATTTGTCAAAGAAATAAGTTTAAGCCTGATGTTGATGGGTTGGACAATTGTTTTTTATCTTTTTGTTTTTTTAAGAGGCAATTATATATTTGTAATGTCTTAATTATTCAATAATTATCATTGCCAAGGTGTCATTGTGTGGTTGCATACGGTATTCAAGCAAATCGCAACCTGTATTTGTATTTGTTGGTGTGTGGATCTCGTCAGGGTTAGACTTGGTTGCCTTGTGGGTGTGGTCTGTCTTAGAGACACATAGCTTCTTAAATGTGACTAATTCAACTATACACGAAAATTAAAAATTAAGGTAAGATCCTACTTATCTTCCTTATTTACAGAGGTCAAATTGGACTATTTATAAACTTGTACTATAGGATTACATGTGATGATTGGGGTAAGTAAGTCAACAAAAAAATATATTATTTAGAGAATTATATGTGAAGAAGAAGAAGACGTAGGTATGAAAATGAAAGACTGGTTTGGTATCAGAAAAAGTGGAATTAAAAACCATATGAGAAGAAGAAGAAGAAGAAGAGAGGTGTATTATATTTTTTGAATTATGATGAATAAATGGTTGTGTGTTTTATTTATTTATAATAAAAGAGTTGAAGACAAGTAGGATATTTTGTAATAGAAATATGTAGATGAAGTGAAGTGAAGGTGATATGGAGACTTGAATGATGGACGCCACTTGCCCATGAAGGGGCCCAGAGAACACTTGTCCGTTTCGTTAATATCTGAAATTGACGGAGTCATAGTCCCACCCACTAAACGTCTTTGTCTCCTCCTAACATTTTATTTTCATTACACGTTTCAATCTCTCGACGATTACCATTACCATTTTGCGACACCATGGTTGTTTCCAATTTTCCACTTGGCGATTGGACAATTCATTTTAAACTTACACCTTTCATTTTCTGTTTGTTCAAAACAACAAAATTGAAAATTACCTTCCACTTCCAATTCACTAAGTATAGCTCTGTTTAAATCACATAACACCAATTATATGAGGATTACTATTAGTCTATCAGTTTTGTTTGTGGAAATGAAAATTCAATAACTACTTAATTAATTACCACACACCCATTAACTTTATTATTTTCTAATTTATAAATTTATTATAATAATAATAATTAAAGGTGTAAGAATATGACTTGAATCCGAATAACCCGAACTATCGAACTCATATTATAAGGGTTGAATTGGGTTAGGGTAAAATATGAGTTGGGTTGGGTTTAAAAGTTTTGATTTCTTTCGGGTTAGTTGGATCTCAGGTTGGAGGGTTGAAAAATTCGGTTCAACCCAACCTAACCTGAATTAATATAATATATGTAAATATATTATTTAATAAAAAATAAATTAGGTAAACTTTCAATTTATTCTATAAAATTTTGAATTATGTATGTTTGAAATATAAATGTAACAATTTTAAACTTTTATAATCATTATAAACTACAAATAAAAAAAAAACTATACAACCTGACAACCTAATCCCAACCTATGCGTTGGATTGGGTTGGGTAAGAAACTAAATTCGGATTATTCGGGTTGTCAACCCAAATAACGCAAAAATATGGGTTGGGTTGAGAATGTCTCTCATCCCAACCCGATTTCAACCCTGATAATAATAAGACTAATACATTTATTTTAAAATAATTTATAAAAAATAGTTCAAGAATAAGAGCCTTTTAAAAAATAGAATGAAATGGTAAAATATTTACATCGTATAGAACAATTTTAAAAACAAAAAAAGTCCACAAGCCGATAATAGTGAATTCCAAAAATGCTTCGTGATTAATTTAGATTTAGCTATTCTTCCTCATTGTTTAGATCCTAAACAATTTTTTTGGTAAGATGTCGTTTAAATTGTGGTAGCCAAATCTAAACGATTGTTTATCTTTGTCACATGGTGGTTTAAATTAGAGAAGTCAAATCTCAACAATTTTTTCAAGATCTTTTAGTGTTTAAATTTGGTACATAATCATTTATATTTGGAACTCTATTTTTGTAACAATTTTTTTCATGATTTTTATATTTGACAATCTATTTTAAAAAATCAAATAACAGTTTGAAAAAAAAATAACACGATCTTGAACCAAATAACAGTTTGTAAAAAATATTAAAAAATTAACGAAGAAAGAAAAAAGATGATGGAAAGGAAAAGAAAAAAAATTACAGAAGAAGAGACAACGAAAATGAGTAGGAAAAGAAAAGGCGGCATTTTAAAAAATAGCAAAATAAATTAAAATATTTAAAAATTATAGCAAAATTTTGTATTTTATCACTATAGCATATCAATGACTATCAGTGATAGAATTTGCTATAGATTGTAGATATTTTGTAAAATTTATTGTTTTTAAAAATTTCCCAAAAATAAATTGTAGAAGAAATAATATAAAGGGGAAGGACAAATAGAAATAATTTTAAAAAATTGCAGAAGAAAAAGATGATGAAAAAAAATATCGTAGAATAAAAAAAGAAAAGTACTGCAGAAGAGAAAAAGAAAAGAAAGACGAGAATAAGAAAGAGCAAACTTGAAATTTAAAAAAAAAATGATAAATTTTATAGACATTTTCAATTTATGACACAACTATATGTTAGTTTTATTTATAAAAGTTAATCTAAGGATATTATTTTAAACTAACACTTTTTGTTTTTTTACACAATAAATATTTTTATGTTTTATTGTATTTATGAAAATTAACCGATTAACTATTAATATTAGTTAGGCGATTCATCTTTGTAGTACAAAAATCTTGTAACTATGCAATATGTTGGTGTTAAATAATTATTAAACATTTAGGAAACAAAAACTTGCATTGTTTTTATCTTACTAAATTTGTATAAATTATTTTAAGTGTACTTGGAATCTAAACTATACAGAAAAGGGTGCAGTGAGGCACACTTGGTGTTCATTGAAACTAAATATTTAAGAGTGTTTATATAATAGTTATAAATGTTTGATAGTTCTGTCAACATAACGTCAACAACGTGAGCAGAGGAAAAGACTATGGAGTTTCGGCCAAGAAGTGTGCACATGCAAAAAAAAAAAAAAAAAACGTTGGTAGAAGCTCTACCCATGTTTTTCTTAAGATCTGTCCACGTTTTTCTGCGTTGGCAACGACCAAAATTCTTGTAGTGTTTGTTCACATGAGATTTCGAAGAAATGTAATTCGTGGAATTGAACTTTGATATATTGATGAATATTGTGGATACAATCTCTAGTATTTACTTCTTTGATGCTTTCTCTCGAATACAAGTTAAAAACTTAGAATTTCTTGATCTTCCGTCTTTAGGATGTTGTAGTTACAAGTCTATTTGAGCTTCTGTCTTTCGGAATTCAAGGAAAGTTTAATCTTCCAAGTCTTCAATCTTTCAGAAAATGATGATCTCGAAGTTGATAAGAACTTGCACGTCTTGATAGTTTTGTAGAAGTTTGAATCTTCAATTCTTTAGAGCTTCAGTACTTCAGAGCTTCAAATCTTCCTTCCATCAAAGATCCTCAAATGAATGGCAAAGGTCTCTATTAATAGAGAAATTTCATGGGCTTTAGGTGGGCTTGAGCCCATTTGCCTGGTGGGCTTAGGCTTGCACCCATTTGCTCGGCATGTTTGGGCCCATTATTTCTTCGGCTCGGTTTTTTACATCAGGGGCTTGAATTGGTTGGATACGAGAACACTAGACTACCTGGACCAATTAAATTATGATTATATAATGTTTGTTGTGATGACGTGACCGAATTTATTTGGCTGAAATTTCTTGCTCAACAAATGCTCCCTTTTTTAGATTTGTGCACGTTTATGGATCTTGAAAACGATAAGCTGAAAAAAAAATACAAGTGATTTGCTCTTGACTTTGACTTTAGTTAATATGACAAATTAATCACAGTATGCATTTGGGCATAAGTTTGATTAAAATGAAGGTTGGAATACAATCCAATGTCAATTTTGTAGTGAATTTTGTTTTTAATTTACAATTCTTGTTTTTTTTCTTCAATTAAAAAAACATTTGGAATATGGCTTTTTTTTCTTTTTAATGAAATTGGATTTAATTGAGATAATTGATACTTAATAAAAATGATAAAATTGGAATATTACCGACTTATCAAAATGTGAATTAGCCAAAGTTTTGGTTTTATTTAACCCCTAATTCGATCTTTTTTTTTTTTGTGAACACTTGTGTTACATGAATTGTTTCAAACTTAAAATTCAAAAAGTTTTTTTTATTAAAAATTTGTCTTCTTTTTTTTAGTTAATTTGAATTGAATTTATGATTTTGGGCAAAAAAGTATATGTATGTTTATCCAAGAGAAAGAGAGAAAAAAACGTGAGTTTGAGAGAAATTTTCTTAATTTTAAACAATTTTTTTTTTCAAACCATATAAAATGAATGTTTTTTTTTTCTAATTAATTTTTTTAAAATGAAGAAATGGAGGAGAATTACCTATATTTCTACCCAATCTAAACGGTTTATTTGTTGAGAAGGTTGAAGATTTGATTTGTTATACCATCTATTCTTCTTGAAGAATGTTGAGAACAAATTCATACCAATACAGAGTTCTCATTTTTTTTTTAACTTTTTCATACTTTGGGAGAAAGAAAATGACCAATTGCAGCAGCAACCTTTTTTTTTTTGTTTAAACCGTCAGTGAAGAAGGACAGGGAGAAGAAAAAAGGAAGGAGAGGGAGAGATGTTGAGATTGAAAGCACACCAAAACAATTTGCACTTTCACTACTATATTATTACTCATCAAAACAGGTAAATAAGTGAACAAAAATAATCTAAAAATAGAAACTCACTTTAGCTACAAACCAGCAAGTGGAAACGGAAAAATAAAATCAAATTGCAATATTCCTAAATAATAGGAATTATTCTAACTAAACAAAGAAAAACCTTTCATTCCCTCCCTGAAACTAAATGCTTTGAAGCAATTAGTTTTTATCTAAAATCTCATGAACTCCCAGCAACTTTCGAAGCATTTGGAAAACTTTCAGTTTTAATGGTTTGGTCATGATGTCTGCAACTTGTTCTCGGCTTCCACAATGAATCAATTCAACTACACCATCTTTAGTAAGATTTCTTAGAAAATGAAAATCTCACATCAATATGCGTGCTCTGTCCATGCATAATGGGATTTTTAGACAACTTGATAGTTGAACTATTGTCACATAGTATAGTTGTACAACCTTCATCACAGAAACCCATCTCCTTCAAAATTCTCTTCATCCAAACTCCTTGACAGGCACAAACTGCAGCAGCTACAAATTCAACTTCAGTGGTAGATAAAGTCACAATTTGCTGTTTTTTTGAACACCATGAAACAACACCTGAACTCATTAAGAATACATATCCTGATGTACTTTTTCGATCTTCCATATCTCCCAGCATAGTCACTATCTGTATATGCCAACAATTGACCTTTTCCTCCTTTCTTGTAATGGATATCATAATTCACAATCGCTTTTAAGTATCGAAGAACTCTTTTAGTTGGTTGCAAATGAACTTTTATTGGCATCGCCATGTATCTACTTATGAGACAAGTAGCAAACATCATGTCAGGTTTAGTGGAAGTAAGATACATTAGACTTTCCACCAGTTGCTTGTAGTGTGTATCATCAACGGTGACCCCATTTCCATTCTTACTCAATTTGAAGCCAGGAACTATTGGACTACTCACTGGATTACTTTCCAACATGCCAAACCTTTTTAAAACTTCTAATGCATATTTTCTTTGACATATAAAAATACCATCAGTCTTTTGCAACACTTCAATACCAAGTAATAATCTCATTTTTTCCAAGTCAGACATATCAAATTCTCGCATCGTGAAATTTTTAAATTCAATCAACATAGCTTCACCATCACCAGTAAAAATTAAATCATCAACATAGACACTTACAATGAGTATTTTTCCTTTCATGCTTCTCTTGGTGAATAATGTTTATTCACTATTGCACCTTTGAAATTCTTCATTAAGGAAATGTGCTTCAATTTGACTAAACCAAGCTTGTGGGGCTTGTTTTAATCCATATAAAGCTTTGTGTAATTTGTAAACCAAGTGCTCCTTTCCTTTCTTTTGATACCCTTTTGGCTGCTCTACGTAGACATCTTCATTCAATTCACCAGGAAGGAAACCTGACTTGACATCAAGTTGAAAAATCTTCCAATCCTTTTGTGCAACAAGAGCAACAATCATCCTTACTGTATCCATCCTAGCCACCGATGCAAAAACTTCTGTGTAATCTATTCCATGTTGTTGAGAGTAACCCTTAGCAACCAACCGAGCCTTGTACTTATCATTTTTTCCATGTTCATTGTATTTGGTTTTGTACACCCATTTTACTGCAATCCTTTTAGCTCCACTTAATAGCTCAATGAGTGTCCATGTTTTATTCTTCTCAATGGATTGAATTTCATTATCCATTGCCAATCTTCAATTTTCGTTTTGTACAGCATCCTCAAAACATATTGGATCAGTTGATACCCCTAGTGTCATAAGAGCTTCATCCTCTGATAAACCTTCTCCACTAACATATTCACCCATCCATGTAGGAGGTCCATGTAGGAGGATGTCTTTCACGAGATTGTCTTACATCACTAACACTTTGTTCACCTTCACTAAAACCATGACCTTTAGTAACTTTCTCATCTCTTATCTCTTCATCGTTATCAATCTCGTTTGTACTCTCATTTATATATTCTTCTTCATTAGCATCATCTCCACCACTTAAATCTAAGTGTACTGATGCTATTTGTTTTGTGTCCCAATCCCATTGTTTTTCTTCTTCAAACAAAACATCTCTACTCATAATTTTTTTTTATTAATGGGATCATATAATCTATAACCTTTTGTCTCCTCACTAACTCCAACCAATACACAAGAAATGCTTTTATCATCAAGCTTCGTTCTTCTTGCATTCAGGACATGTGCATGTGCTATGCAACCAAAAATTCTAAAATGATCCACTGATGGTTTTATTCCACTTCAAGCCTCCCTTGGAGTGACATCTTGGACAGCCAAGGTTGGACATCTCTTCAGGACATGAATAGTCCAATTTACTGCCTCCGGCCAAAAAGTTTTGGGTATCTTCTTCTCTGACAACATTGAACGAACCATGTTCATTATAGTTCTATTTTTTCTTTCTGCGACCCCATTTTATTGCGGAGTATAAGCGGTCATAAGTTGCCTTTTGATCCCACTTTGTTTGCAAAAATCATTGAACTCAATTGAATTAAATTCTCCCCTTTATCAGTGCGTAAATATTTAATAGGCAGCCAATTTCTTTTTCAACCATAGACTTGAAATATTTGAAAGAATTAAAAGATTTTGACTTTTCCACCAAAAAGTAAACCCATGCTTTTCTACTGTAATCATCAATAAATAGCAAAATGTACCTCTTATTGCGATTGGAAGTAGGAGTGATCGGACCACAAATATCTGCATGAATAAGTTCTAATCTTTGTCTAGCTCTCCAAGTGCTCCTCTTTGGAAATGGGTCTCGATGTTGTTTTCCTTTGATGCAATCAATGCATGTAGCATTTGAGACTACAAGTTGAGGAACCCTATATACCATTTTTCTGTATAGTAATGTTCTCAAACCTTTGTTGCTCAAATGCCCATATCGTCGATGCCAAAGATGAGATAAGTTATCAGTTTTTGTTTGAAAGCACTGATTAAGTTGTGTTTGAGAAGATATTTGAGTTTGAGCTGCAAAGTAAACATCCTATTGTTGCTCATCTTGATCTGAATAATCAGAATTGGATGAAATATTTTGCACTTTCCTCCCTTGATCAAAATTGACATTCCTTTTTCTTGCAACTGTCCTATGCTCAATAGGTTGCTACTTAAATCTGAAATGTAATATACCTCAGCAACAACGTGATTAACTCCATTTATGAGCAATTTTACATTTCCTTTGCCCATTACATTCATTCTAGTGTTGTTTCCCAATTTTACTGAATGTCAAAAATCTTCATTGAGATCACTAAACATATGATTTGAACACCCGAAATCAAGAAATCATGTATCTTCTCTTAGAACTCCATGTTTTTCCGCATAAGACATCAAAAGCATTTCTTCTTCCTCATCAAATTCAGCATAGTTTGCTTCTTTGTCTTCAGAACATTCATATTGAAAATGTCCAAATTTTTGGCATCGATAACACTGCACATTGGCTTTGTTGAAAGTTCCCTGACCTCTTCCTCTTCCTCTGTAGCTTCCACTACCACGACCTCTTCCTTCATCATTTGTCACTTTCAAGGCTTGCTCCTCTCCACCTCGTCATTGAAATTTTCGTTCATGTACTATTAAAGAATTTTGTAATTCATCAATAGTGAGAGTGTTGGTATCTTTTGACTCTTCAATAGAACAAACAATATAATTAAAGTTGTCAGTCAAGGAGCGTAGGATTTTTTCAACTACTTTTACATCTTGCATATCTTCACCATAAATTCGCATCCTATTTGCCACAGTCATGACTCTGGAGAAGTACTCTATCACTCCTTCACCAGACTTTATCTCAAGAATTTCAAATTCTCTACGAAGAGCTTGAAGATAAGACCGCTTGACATTTGCATTTCCTTCATACTTTTTCTTCATAGCATCCCATATTTCTTTTGCACTATTTTTCTTGAGAATGGTCTCCAGAATTGTGCGATCAATGGCTTAGAAAAGATAATTTTTCACTTTCAAGTCCTTCAGCTTCATTTCATCATTTTTCTTCCGTTGAGCATCCGTTTGCAATGACTCGCTAGTTGGTTCAACATATCCTGGTTCTACCAACTCCTAATATTCCTTGGATCGAAGAAAGTTTTCCATCAACATGCTCCAGTGATCATAGTGACCATCAAAGTGTGGAATGACTGGTTGTATAAAACTTCCTTCATTCTTTTCCGTAGTCATTTTTCTTTTGCTGCTGCAAAAATCTTAAAGAGTGCTGCTCCACACAATACCCAACCTAGCTCTGATACCACAGTGTTGAGATTGAAAGCACACCAAAACAATTTGCACTTTCACTACTATATTATTACTCCTCAAAACAGGTAAATAAGTGAACAAAAATAATCTAAAAATAGAAACTCACTTTAGCTACAAACGAGCAAGTGGAAACAGAAAAATGAAATCAAACTGCAATATCTCTAAATAATAGGAATTATTCTAACTAAACAAAGAAAAACCTTTTAAGAGGAAGGGAGAACTTCGGTGCCAGTTGAAGAAAAGAAAAAAAAAACAATTTTCTTTTTAAAACTGATTATTTTCTTTTTCATTTTCCTTTTCTTTCTTTTTTTCTTTTCTTTTGTTTTTAATTTTCTATATTCATTTTTCTTTTCTATTTTTTTCAAATACATTTTTTTTCTATTTTTCATTCCTTTTTTCTATTCTGTTTTTTTTTATTCTTTTCTTTCAAATATTTTTTTTTCTTTTTCTTTTTTTTTTGCATTTTTTTCTTTCGGTTTTTCTTTCCCTTTCTTTTTCTTTTTTCTTTTCTTTTCTTTTAGTCTTTCTTTTCTTTTTCTTTTTCGTTTTTTGCTCTCTTTTTTTGTATTTTTTTCAAATGCTTTTTTTTCTTTTAAACTATTTTGATCCTAATTTTTTTTTTTGTAACCTTTTTTTTGTCCTCAAATAACTTTTCTTACTCTAACTTCACTTTGATTTTTTTTTCTTTATAGATGTAGTCGTTGATAAAGTGATATATGCCTCTTTGTTTGGTTTCATCGACGTCTTGCTTCTTTGTTGGCTCCATGGGTTTGTATATGATAGACGATGCAACTCTAACATGGCGTCCACTACTTCTTTGGCTTCTGGCTGTGGTACATAAAAGATGGAGATGGAGATTCTATCGGCAGTGACACGTCAAAGATGAAGATGGTGACGGTTACGACACGTCGAAGATGTAGATGGTGATGGCTGCGACGCATCGAAGATGTAGATGGTGACGGCTGTGGCACGTCGAAGATGTAGATGTCGACGACTGTGAAACGTCAAAGATGCAGATGATGACGACAGTAATACGTTGAAGAAGATGAAGATGACGATCCTATCAACTGCGGCACATCGAAGATGTAGATGATGACGACTACGATACGTTGAAAATATGGATGATGACAGCTGCCATACATGAAAGAAGATGAAAATGATGACGGTTGCAATATGTGAAAGAAGATGCAAATGATGATGGTTGTGACACATTAGAGATATAGATGATGACAACTGCAACACTCGAGAGATGCAGACGATGACGGCTGCGACACATCGAAGATGCAGATGATGACGACTGTGGCACATCGGAGATGCAGATGATGATGGTTATGGCGTGTTGAAGATGCAGATGATGATGGTTGTGGTGCATTGAGGCTGCAGATGATGAAGACTGTAGCACGTCGGAGATACAAATGATGACCACATGTCGAAGATGCAGATGATGATCCTTTTGGCTGCGACACATGGAAGAAGATGAAAATGAATCCTCTTAATTGCAACACATGGGTGAAGATGAAGATGAAGATAATGATCTTCTTGACTGTAACCATGAAGAAGATGAATATAAAAATCTTCTCGGCTGCAATATATGGAAGAAGAAGATCCTCTTAGCTGCAACACATGGAAAAAGAAGATGACGATCCTCTCGATTGCAACACATAAGAGAAGATGAAGATGATGATCCTCTCAGCTGCAACGCTTAGGAGAAAAGGTAGAGCTCTCTGCTTTGACTTTTCCCCTTTTCCTCCTATGTCCCATTTCTTTTCTATTGTAACTGCTCATGAATTTCATTTTCTATTAAAATTACATCATCACGATAAAGCATAATACTTTTTTTTTCTTTCTTCGTGCAATTGAATTAAAGTAAACTTTAAGTTTCCTACGTACCCTTTTTATAACATAGGGATCAAGTCATAACGTAGTTCAATTGAGTTTTTTTTTTTGTTATTCACCTTTTAAGCTCTTGTGAACTAGTAACATCATGCAGTTTAGGCTTTTACGATAAAAAGCTTTATAGATTTATCAATTTATATTTTCATAAAATTTGTTCACCTTTTTCATTTGTAGAATTGGTGAATATAATAAGTCTTGGCTTCACGACCAAGGGACCTTCTATGTTAATGTCAACAAACAACTTCCTCTTCATGCGTGATGGGACATGACTGTGAATCTTCTCGTCATTGTTTATTTCATGAAATGATTTTACCTTCAAAGTTTTCATCTCTTTTTCATGTTGATCACTTGTATCTTTTAGTCGATCAAAAATAAATGTTGAAGGTTGATCTTTCTTCGACGTGGAGATACTTAGCCTTTTGAAAGCTGAGGTTCGAATGGAAGTAGACATTGGACATTGTTTTTCTTCTTCTTTCGTGGCTATACTCAATCTTTGAAATACTGAAGATCGAGTAGTTGAGGACTTGATACGATCAAAGACAGAAGCCCTTTGCTTAATTTCATTGAATTGTCGACTTCTTTAGAAGATGCATAATTATTGTCGATTTTCGATATGCTGACAGCATGACATGCGATGACTTCTAATACTTCATTGGGATGATCATCAAGGAAGCTTCATGGGAGGAATTCTCTCAAAGTTATCAACCGTCAAGATCGGAGGAAGTCCTCGTCTTTTTCTTTGACAGGCTTAGGCTTCCACATCATCTTTTTTCCTTTCCTTTTCTTTTTATGAGAGATGCTTCCTTTTACATGCTTTTTACGGAATGACGACTCATTTTGAATGGAATTTGGTTGTCTTCCTTTTTGACGAGTTACAACTATCCATCCTTCGTCATCATCTTTAACATGCTCTTCTTTGTTTTAGGAGTCTTCCGTCACGATCCTTTGTTAGAATTGGACAACTATAGGTTCGAAAGTCCTAAACTGAATTAAGCATTTCATTTTATCATAAAGTTATGTTGATGGTGAAACACTTAAGTCATCTCGACCGCAACATGATTCGTCTCAGCTAATTCATCAATATCCAGCTCGATCTTCTTTTCACAAGCCAAC
>JBBPDI010000009.1:12805255-12817276 GCA_037974545.1 Cucumis variabilis | reverse complement strand
TTCATATTTCTCTCTCTCTTCTACTTGGTATTCTCTTAATGGTTGTATCAATATATGCTTTGAAGTTTCAATCGAGTATTAAAGACGTTGAAAAATTGACATTTATTGATTGTATGTTTGAAATGTCCTTTGCATAGAGAAAAAGAATAACACAAGGAAATGCTCTATGACGATGGTTACCAGACCCAATTAAAGAAATTCAGAAAAGAAATCCTAAAAGCCTACCCTTAAACTTTAGGTTCAGAAGCTGTTATAACTGTCACTATAGGATTTTGAATTCATCCATTATTTAACTCCTTAAGTTTATGGATTATTCTTAATTGGTATTGCAAATATAACAATTGAATTCAAAACAATTAAGTATGTAGCAATATTTTTTAAAAAATTATAAATATAACAAAATCTGTCAAAGTCTATTAATGATATGAGTCTATAGATTATGTTGTAAATATTGATCTAACTCTGATAAATCATAAGAGTCTATTAACGATAGAAGTCTATCACTAATAGTTTTGTTATATTTGCAATTTTTAAAAAATATTGCTATATATTTAATTATTATTCTCACCATTCTAATTCATCATTTTTTAAGGTTTTGGAAACTTTTTTTTTTTAAATCTCGTATATAGACCTTCTTTTTACCAACTAATTTTTCTTGATTTATGGTGTGATTTTCAAAAGTTAAAAGAAAAATCTTGAAAACAAAACAATAACAATTTTCAAAAACCTAAATTTTGTTTTTGGAATTTGATTAAGCATTCAACTCTTATGTATAAGTAAGAGGCATATTACGAAAAAAAAAATAGTTGATAAATATTTTTAATTTTTTTAAAAAAAGAAAACAAAAATTGAGGTATGGATTAATTATCAAACATAACCTATAAATTATATAATACATATTGCAAACTTCACAAACTAGCTGCAATAACTATATATTTGTCACAACCAAATCATATAAAACTATATAATTACTACCATTTAACAGGAAAAAAAAACAAGTAGTAAAGTATTGAAAAGAATTAAATTTTGAAAGATTTACTTTTCACGATATCGAAGTTATTTAGCTACATATGTCAATTAAAATAATAATAATAATAATAATAATAATAATAATAATAATAATTTAATTGGAACAATTTCGTAAGTCTAGAGGATATGTGTGAAAAAAATTTATTTTATGGTCGGATTTTAGCATTGAAAAGAAAAATAGTAAAAAGAGAATAAGAAAGAAGGATAAATATAAAGAAATAAATGTATTTTGGTCTTAAAATTAAAAAGAAAGAAAGAAAGATAATCAATAAGCTGTCCATTATAATATAAAGGTGATAGGGGGTTTGGCTTTGAAAAAAGAAAATTGATTGGAATTGGGTGTGTTTTTTGGGTGGGTGGAAGGTGGTTTGGAGTTGGAGTTTTTGTGGTTGGCTTTGGCTCTATGAATATGACCAAAATTAACTTATACTTGATTGTATTTTTAATTATAATATATATATATTATATATAACAATCAACCAAGAACTTCTGCTGGCCAACAACTGCCTGTTTCGATGTTGTTTCAATTAATTATATGTGAATGAGATTGATGTCAAAATTCATTTTCATAGTAAAAAACTTACAAATTCAACATATGCATGCATGCTTTAATTAATGTATAAGTAACTTATACCTCACACGTAAAAAATTGCAATATTGATGCAAACAAAACATACAAATATGACATCCACACGTATACATAAATGATAGATGCACGTCGTTTTTATTAAAAATGTCTAACATATGTGCACCATAAAAAAACATGTTTATGGGTGTATTCATACAATTTTAAAATAATATATATTGTTATGGGTCATTTATTTTAGACTAAAAAATGTAATTATCTATATAAATAATGAAAATAAATATAAAAAAAATAACAAGTTTGATGCGGAATATAGCACCCTGGTTCATTTTGGGCCTAACTCAGATTAAGCACGTATGTGCTTGACCTTGACGACCTTGCAAAAAAACTAATGAGGCATGTCATTGCTGTAGGACCAAAATGGGTGTATGAGAAGGTTCTCCACCTCGGCCAAATATGAAATATGCCCCTTGACTCAATGATAGTTGAAGAAGTATCCCAAAGCTACGATAATACTATATATATATATATATATATATATATCAAAACAACTTAGGTCAACCACTCTTATAAATACATCATTATAACTCTAGAGAAGGTAAATCTATTCACTAACTTACTACGTGTATTTACTCTCTAGGTTAAAGCATTGAACTTACAAGTGATTGAGTACACACGTCTTCCTATTTTGCAAGTCACTCTCTTTCCATATCAAATAATTAAATTTACTGTTCATTATTCAAGTGAAAGCTACGTATTACTTTTCTCTGTTCAAATTTTTTGCATCAACACATATCACTTTTATACAAAAAAAATAAAATTTCAATGTGTTTTAAAAATAAGATGATGTATTCCTCCCTCAAAAATTTATTATAGGTCAAGTATTTAAAATATGACTAAGAAACCTTTTGATCTACACCATATAGCTTTGTAGAATTAGTGTCTAAAAATATCTATGGTATGTTTTAACAAGTGTAACAAGAGTGTTCAACAAATGGTAGAATGTTCATGTATTTTGACGATACATCTATTACATATACACACTAGCTAGTCAAACTAAACTAAAGTACTATTATTTCTTTTTAATTAAGTCTACAAAAAGAATTTAAAAGACGATTAATTAGGTTGAGGTGTCAACAAATTTTATGTGGTTTAATTAAAATCAGACCTACCAATTCAAATTGGATACCAATTTTGGGTGAATGAGTACACAGATTATTATTCCATCTTCTAGAACTATCTACCATATATATATATATATATGCCTAATCATCTCTCCTTTTATTAATCTTCCACGACACCAAAAATTCAAATTCAGAAGTCAAACCTATACATTTATTTCGTATATAAATTTTGGTTTATTAATCGTGTAAGTTAGGTTAAATTCAATTCATACTATATATGTGGCTCATTATATAACCTCATTAAAACCATCTCTTTTAATTATGTCCTAATTAAGAAAACATTTCTTCTTTTATGTTTTTTTTTAGCACAATAACATATAAATATAAAATTTTAAACGATAGACCTCTTTGTACAATATGTATTTATAAACTTTGATTTTTATTTTTCATTTGTGGATGCATAATCTTGCCTTTCATATTAGTATGATAATTTATAAAAGTTAGAAAACGATAATTAATGGTAAAAGTTTTTAGGTGAAAGTTGTATTAGAAAAGGAAAATACTTTAGGCGTGCATCATGGACTTTATATATATATATATTTGTGATCAAATTTTATCATATGTCAAAATTTTATTTTATTTTTTTATAAATAGCTTAATTACTTATTTGATACGAGTGATAGAGAAGAAATATTCTCCATTTTTCAAATGGAGGCCTTTTCAAAGATATCAAAGTTTATTTAACTCTCTAATAAATTTACATTTTAATGCTATATAATTATTTTTTATCACTTTATAAGCTTTAATGATGATAAGATAGTAAAAACTTAAAAGCTCCATTTCTGAAGAAGAAAGAAAAACATCTAAATGCTTCATTTTACTTACTATAATGAGCTGAAATCAGAAAAAAAAAATGATTAAGAAAAAAAAATAAAGTTCCATCGACTTTGATGTTTGGTGTTTATTATGAGTTAATTTTTAGTAATTGAAATCAACAACTCAATTATGTTGCATCCTTCAAATTGTTAGTTAGAAATTGATATAGAAATGAGACATACATATAGTACGATTTTTCGTTGAACATACATATTTAATATATGTGTATTGTCTATTGGTTTTACTTTCGATTCCTAATTCGAAAGTTCTATGACTCTTCTCTAAAAAGACTAAAACTCCAAAAATTAAAAATGCCAAAATAGGTAGGAGTTTATATTATTACAAATACCCTAGAAAATATATATTTTGTAAAGTATTACTACAATACCAACATTTAATTGTTATTTCTAAAATTGCTACTCATTTAATTACCCTAATTTTAAAATTTTGTGTAAATAGTACCTTCTATAATTTTTTACTAACATATTACTAAACAATAAATTTTTAAAATGTATTTTATTATATAAAATGTTTTTTTATTCTAACAATTTATTTAAAAATGTTAATAGATAACTAATAGGGATTGCTCGTATTTAAACAATTTATTTAGCAACCATTAATAATAAATATAACTAAGGGGAGTTTAAAAAATAGCAAAAAAAAAAATTAAGATAATAGAGTTCATGTAACTTACATTTTCAAAATTGTAAAAATAACAAATTTAAAAATAGATTACCATCTGATTACCGTATAATTACCATCATATTTGCTAAATTTACAATATAAAAAAAAAGTATTATGAACTGTTTTTTTCTAAACTTTTTTGTTATCTAATGTAATTTTTCTATAACTAAAACAGAAGTACATTCAACCAAAAAAATTAAAAGCTATAACAAAAATATTATTTAATAAATCAATTAGTATATAATGAATTTATGTAACAATAATTTATTAGAAAAAGTTTCAGAAAAATGGTTGTAGATGATAAAACTGATAATATTTTCAAATATTGTAATAAGTCACAATTTATTTGGGATAAACTGCGATATATTATTATATGTGTCTATTTAATAGTATTTATTATAAATAAAACATGGTATTTCATTTTATATCTCTAAATATTTTGATTCATTTTATTATATTTAAAAACATTTCAAAAAATAATTTATAAAAAGTGGTGAGATCTCATAAATACCGCAAGAAATGATAATAAGATTGTAATTGGTTTTTGGAAGGGATGATATTTATTTTTCTTTTATAGGGTCGAGATTTCCTAATTAGTAGTAGTGGTAGATATAGCAAATAAATTTTCTTGAAGTAAACAATCTCTTAATTTTATCTTAGAGATGGAGTGAGGAAATTGAGCCTTCATCAAATCACATTTATGTATGCATTATTAATCACATTTATGTATGCATTATTAGAATTGAATATATTACACATAGTTTGAATTTACTTTGGTTATTCAATTTCATCGTGACAATTTAATTAGGACGAGACTACTATAACTTTGATACTCGCACTATAATAAATAAATCAATATAGTATGTGAATTAAATTAAAAAGAGTAATATAATTATTATCAAAACAAATATATTTATTAAAGAAATGAACCTTGAAATGGACAGTAAACACTTTTTCCTCTATTCATACTATATTAAAATGCACAATAATAATAAAAAAAATCTCTTCCCCTTTTGTCTTCAAAGTTCATTGAAATTTTCTATTTTGTCTGGACACTCCTCTTTTAGAAAAGGATATATATATCACACCCCTTTTCGACTTTGATGCTTAACTTCACATATATAAAAAAGAATAAGACAAATGAGGAGATATTTTCTCTTTTTCTATATAAAAAAATAATTAGTACATAATTATTATAATTAACCACAAAATGGAGTAGAAAAGCAACTTTGAAAATATATACTATGATTTAAGATTTAGTTTGGAGTGATAAAATAGGTATGGTTGAAAGATTAAGAAATTTCTACTGTATTTTATTTTGATATAATAATTTAAAATATTTTGTGCTTCATTTTTAAATGAATATCAACTATATTATCAATTTTGATTGTTTGTACTTTTTTATTTCTTATTTATGTGGTTTATTTTAATGTGCTATTATTTCTTACATATCCTTTCGTTTAAAAAGAAACACAATGAGAATGAAAAGAGGATTGTTGGGTAGCAAAAAAAGGGAAATTAAGAAAAGATATGTGTAGAATGCATACCAAGTTTTATTATTCATTTTTGTGTCTTTTTTTCAAGTTCAAGAAACCTCTTGGGTAAATAATTAATTGTGAACTCATCCAAATATTGTTTAATGGATTTTATGAAATATATATATATATATTATTTCTTCAAGAATGACCCAAATGATTACCCATGATCAAATATAGTTATCTAATTTGATCTATTTATCATCAATTTATTTTACAAATTTTGTTTCAAATTACATTACATACATTTTGATTTTAGAAAAATTACAGCAAAGAGCATAAATTAGAAAATAAATATAATCACATTTATAAAAATAGTATTTTTTTTATCGATCCTATGGTAAAATTTTTAATAAGTTAATTTTGTTCTTAAGTTTTCTTCCTCTCATTCGATCAATGATGTCTTCTATCAATGACATTATGCCTAATACGTCGATATATTTTTTCATGATTTTTTCATTGATAACTTGAACTTCGAATTTTTATATAATATAAATATTGATAGCATATAATCTAAAATCAATAATTTATTCCAATAAAAGTTGAAACGAAGCTTATCATATTTATGTTATTTGTGATTTAACGCAATTATTCATAGCATGTTAATTTGATCATTTTTCTTTTTCTGTTTATGCTAAAAACAAACAACTATAATATCACTTTATAGTAGCGTTACCTTGATATTATTGATATATGTAACATATTAGAGATATTAATTATAGATGCTTTAGTAATTTTTTTTTTTTATGTTGTTATCACCAATAGATATTTTATATTTATGCCTTTTTTTTTCTTTTTAGAAATTATGTCCATGTTCTTTGTTTCCTTCCACTAGGCTACACCTCCAGTATTTCACTTATGAAAAGGATGTTTCGCTACTTTGATTAATGTATCATTAAAGTATATATATATATATTCCAATGAATTTTCTTCAATTTACCAATTCTTCTAGGCAAATGTTTAGTTTACCATTACACATAATAAATGTGTTCTTACAATAAATTTTATTTAATTTCTCTTTAAAAAAAATATTTTAAAAAGGTATATCAGTCCAGATTTTTAAAGATTTTGTTGATTCCGTTGCCTTTTTCTCTCACAAAAAGAATTTTTATATTTTAATTTTTTCATTGAAAAGTCATCTCAATATTCTTGACCAAAATCTTTAAAGTTGAATCTTCGAATCTTTTACAACAAACTGTAGTAGTAGAATAATCTTGATTGGAAGGTAAGTCTTTAGCTCCAACTAAACTAACACGTTCATGAAGTATATATTGCTTCTGTAAGATTGATAAGAAAAATGAAAATAAGAGATTAATGAAAACTTTAATAATTGGAAACTTCAATGATCTAAATTAGGAGGAGTTTGATATCTTTCAAAATTCAAATATAAGGAGCTTGATAAGATTACCTATCAAGAGAGAGCTCATATGAATATTTAGATTAAGTACTATTTAGTATTATTACAAGATTGTATTCATTTGAATCTTAATAAATAAATCTCTTCATTTAAGTTAGATGATATTCATATAATTCACTGTTTTATCATATAACAACCTATCCATGAATTAAACAAACAATCTATCCATTAATTAAACTAACAACTATACGGTAAAATAATGTATTTTACTTTTTCCTAGTACATTTATTATATTATTTAATCGATGACATCTTTATTGCTGCAGCACTTAATTATATATTTAATGTAATTAATTACATTATAATCAGCACTCTCATTGTGATAGAACCACACAAGTAACTACAAAAGTTTTATAGTCTCTTATCAATGAAGGATCTTTTCTCTACCAAGAGTTGGTTTTTGAGAGATTTTAACTCCATTGGAGAATTGTTTTTTTTTAAAAAGAAAGTTAGTAGAAGAACTTCTTGTTAACAAAGAAGAAAAATAAACAATTTTGATTTTGGAAGATGAAGATCATGAATTATGAATTATTTTCTTGTTGTTATGTTTAATAAGATTCTAATTGAACTCTTATGATAAGAGAGACGTTTATATTAATTAAGAAAACTAATTGGAATGTTTAACAATAATTTATAATAATGTGTGTTGTAATTACAAGGGTTGGGAAGGAAGGAGATGTGTAGAGTGGATAATATTGGATGGGGTGAGTTAGGGAAAATGGAAAAGAATTGATGGGGAGTTAGGTGGCGCAAGTGGGTTGGTGAATACCTCCGTACCTCACGAGCCACACACCTAACAGTAACGACCGAACAAATATGAACCCTTCACCGCAATATCCCCCATCCTAATCACCACACTCTCTCTATATTCGGTAACTGCAACTATGTTGTGATCTTTTTATTTATTTATTTATGATAAATATATACATTTTAGTTACAACTTCATCTGTATTTATTTCTCAAAATTTTTAAACCATATATTTCATATTTTTGTTTCTTTTAGTTCATGGACAAGTTGTATCTTTTGTATTTAAATTTGATTTCTAATTCTTTGCTAAGTTTGAAATTGTTTTCAAGTTAGCTACCTAGGGTAGAAAATCAAAAAATAAATTAATATCTTATGTTGATGCAACTCTAAATTTGTACTAAGAAAAAAAAATAGTGAATGTGTCAAAAAAATACCGATTCGGCTCAATTTGAGTTCAAAACAATGTGGGTCATATTAGCTCAATATTTGATTTTTTAAAATATATCAAAACAAAAAATGAAGAGCCGTTATAATAAAGAAAATCAAATTTCAAACAAACGCTAGAACATCACAATATATCCAATCTTTTTCTTTTTCTAAGGAGTGGGAGGGATGAATTAAGGAAGGGGAAGAGAGTGAATGATAAATCGTGTGTGAGGGAGAATGTGGCAGTGGACTGCTAAGAAAATGGGAAAAAAAACTCAATTCGGTTCGGTTGGTTTTTATTTTGATGAAAACTAACCCAAACCAAACTTCTTCAATTTGGTTCGATTCTTCAGTTGGATTCACTATTTACACTGCTAGACAATCCAAGGTGTCAAAGTTTCTTTGTGGCTCTTCGATCCTTTTGAGTATCACTAAACTCTCTTAAGGCTGTTTAACTCTTCACTAGACTCCCTGATTTGTTCGAACAACTTCTAATTTTTTTTATAGTTTAATTAATTAATTAATAGTTTTAGTTCATCAAATTTTTACGGCTAATTTAACAATAAGTATGAGTATATATGTATGTATAAATTAATTTATTAAAATAAAATAAAAAGTAAATATATGTAAATTGTTTCAAAATATATTAGAGATTTAAAAAAAAAATATATTCACTTTTTCAAAAATGTGTGTAAATAGCAAATCTAATTTACAAAACATAACAAAAATTCATATATATTTTTTTATTAATAATATACATTAATAAAAATAGAAACAATTGCAAATCATTAATTAGATTCAAAGTATTAATATATATAACAATATTCCAAAAAAGTTGTAAATATTATAAAATTGACAGAGTATATCAATGATAGATCAACATATTACAAATATTAGTTTATTCTTGATAGACCATAAGTATATATCAATAATATAATTCGATCTATTGTTGATAGACTTTGTAATATTTCCTATTTTTGTAAAATATTATTATCCCTAAAATTATTATAATTACTTATAGAAGTATCTATATGAATTTTATTTCAATATATTTAATTTTTTATAGATATTTTGATTTATTTTGCTAGATTTTATAAAATTTTGGTTCGTTATTTTGTATTTGAAAATGTCCATTTTCTAACTGAATTCAATAATAAAAAAGAGGGGTCTTTTAAAAAATATAACAAAATAGTAAAATATTCACACTGTATATAACAATTTTGAAAACGAAAAAAGCCCACAGGCAAGGGAAATACAAAAGATGCCCTATGATTAATTGGCACTCAGCTCGAGTAATAATTTGTTAAACGATCGTTTAGATGTATTATTCTTTCCTACACGATCATTTAGATTTAGCTATTCTTTCCTACACATAGTTTAGATTTGACTATTCTTCCATACACATGTTTAGAATTGGTTATTCTTTCATACACATCGTTTAGAATTGGCTACCCATTTTTTTTCAAAATTCTTTGCTACACGATCATTTAGATTTAGCTATTCTTCCCTACACGATTGTTTAGATTTGATACACATTTAAATTTGGGTAGCTAAATCTAAATGGTTTTTTAAAAATAATTTTGGTACACCATCCTTTAATATTTGGATACGATCGTTTAAATTTGAGTGGTCAAATCTCAACTTTTTTTTTCAAGATTTTTTTTGGTACACGATCGTTTAGATTTGATCTTTAAATTTGACTACTCAATTTTTTTTTTAAGATTCTTTGGTACATGATAATTTATTTAGATTTGACTATTCAATATCCTAATGATTTTTTTTCGACCTTTTATATTTGGCACATGATCTTAAATAACCAAATAAAGGTTTGAAAAAAAAAACATATATTTTATATTTGGTAGATGATCTTGAACCAAATAACAGTTTGGAAAAAAATAAAAGAAAAATTGGAGAAGGAAGAAGAGAGAAAGACGATGGAAAGAAAAGAATGTACGATGAAAAGGAAAGACAAACCTGAAATATTTTCTAAAAAAAACCAGAATATGGTTACAATGATCATAAATATTTTGTCAGTTTGTTATATTTATAAAAATTAAACTCCAAAATATATGTATAATATGATTTTATCCTAGTAAATGACATTGCAAATTGTACTACACTATCTTAACTAGTTAAATTTAGTAAAAGTTAAACAAGAAGATCCAACCAAAATAGAGTAGAAAAAAAAGAAAATAACTATATATATATATATATATATATATGTAAGTCTAAAATTTAGAGGTTTTAGTACATTAATCAGTTGTCAAGTAGGAAAATAAACTACTAGTGCCACTGCATTAAACACAAATAAATATCAATTAAGCTGATACATAAGCAATAAATTTTTTTATATATACATAATTAGCATTAATTATGTCTGCATCTCATACCCAATACTTAATATTAACAATCAAATTGCTATTATTATTTATTTATTTAGAAAAATGAATAAAAAACATGAAACAAAAAAATTTAATACTATGTATACCATTATTAATTTTGTAAGAGGGGATTGTGAAATATTTGAAAAATTGAACATTAATGAATTAGGGTTTTTGAAGGAAAAGCAAAGAAATAAAGTTGGGGGTTTGGGTGAAGGGGAAATATCTTGGAAAGAAATTAGGCCATAAAGGATTCAACCAAAGGATTTTTAAATCCTCAACGCTGTCTTCTCCAAAATTAGTAAAGTATGCGTTGTATCTTTTCTTTGTAATTAATGAAAAGCTAAATAATTCTTAAGAAAAATAAAACAATAACAACAATAATATATATATATATATATATATATATTGTACAAATTGATATTTACCTTTCTATATTCAGATTTAATGAATAAAAGGTTGATTTTATATATATAGTAAAATGAAATTTTCTTTTGGACAAATATGACAACATGAGATTTGGTTATCGGTTCATTGGTTGGTACTACAAAGTCGTTAGTATAATATAAATTTATTTCTTAATAATTATAATTAGTTTGTAGTTGATTAATTATTTTATTGATGAATACATCATTGTTATATATAAATTCATCAATTGTATCCATCAAAGTACTCATTTTACAAATTCTTGTAATTATTAATTTAATTAATATTATAATTTGATTGGTTTAAATCTTATTTTATTTTGGCCCATAACTTTGTATTTTATTCTATTTTGGTCTCTGAACTTTTAAAAACGTATGATTTAGTTGCTAAACTTTTAAAGAGAACATACTGTGGTCCATGTCATTAAAATTTTGTTAACTGATCCTTGTGGAATGATGAAGCAACTTGTAAATTTAAATGACTAGGTTGCAAAATAAGACAACACTCTTGATAATCTAGGATTTTAATTTTTGTAAAAGTTAGATGATAAATTGATGTTTTTTCGAAAAACGCTCAAAAAGTCACTCTCTTGGCACATTGTCATTCTACTTCACTTTGCTCAAACTCATATGCTTGAAACAATTCATCATGGTACGTTTTAGTAGGGGTGTAAGAATATGGGTTGAACCCGAATAACCCGGACTACCCAACCAATATAACAAGGGTTGGGTTGGGTTAAATTAAAATATGGGTTGGGTTGGGTTAAAAAAAAATGATTTTTTCGGGTTGG
>JBBPDI010000009.1:12764699-12776827 GCA_037974545.1 Cucumis variabilis | reverse complement strand
CATGGAGAATAGTAGTACTACTCCATCATTTCTCGAACGGTTTCATTTTGAACAATTGAGGACCCATTGCCACTAAATAATCCAAAGGCAAATTTGGTTAGTTTTACTCAGTAATACTTTTCATTTATATACATTTGCATCGTTTGGGAGACACGTGCCCCTCCTAGTTCCACTCTAATGTTAACTATTTAAACAAATAGTTTGACATCATGTAGACTATTTACTCAAATTTATATAATTATAATACATTTTATGGCTGAAATACATTTTAAGAATTTTTTTTTTGCAATGTTTATAATTTTTTTTGTTATGATAATTATAATTATAATTATTTAGTTTGGTCTACTCATATTTTATGTTATTCTCTTCATTAACATGTTAAAACGAAGATGAGCTACAAAAAATGTATGTATTTATTCCTCAAATAGTCAAAGCAATGAAATAGTTACAAATATAGCCATTAGATTCAAAGTATTAGTATATATAGTAACATTTTTTTAAAAATACAAATCTATATACTATATAATAAATATAAAATGGACTAACGAGAAACATTCATTTTCTCCTTTTTTTTTTTCCTTTTTTAGTGATTGATTATCGGATTAAAAATTGTAATTTTATATTTAAATTATTAAATAAATAAATAAACTGTAAATTTACGTTAGAGTTAACCAATTCAGTTAGTTTTTAGTTAGCCTCATTGTTGTTACACTAGTACTTTCTGTTATTAAACCGTTGTAATAAGTGGCTGTTTATATGCTCTGATTTATCTCTAATAAAATCAAGAAAGGGTTTATTTACCTTCTGCCTGAATATAATTAGATGTCAACAATGCATTCGTTCATGAAGATTTATTTGAAACCGTATACATGGACCTTCCTTTTGGGTTAGAAACATAATGTCTCCTCCTCAAGTCAAACAAAACTCGTATGCAAGCTTAGCAAAGTCAATATATGGCTTAAAACAAGCATCGAGACAATGGTTTGAGAAACTCTCCACTGTCCTAATACGATTTGGATTTATACAATCCTAGTCGGATTATTCACTATTCATCAAAGGTGCAGGAGAGTCTTTCCTAGACTTGCTAGTTTCGTACGTGGAGGACATAATAATCATGGGCCTTTAACATCTCAAATTGACATCTTAAAGAAATACCTTCATAACTGCTTCAAACTCAAAGACCTTGGCACCTTAAAATACTTTCTTGGATTGGAACTTGCAAGAAAATCATATGGCCTTTTCATTTCACAAAGACAGTACACTCTTCAACTACATGAAGGACACAGATTTTTTGGACTCTAAACCAACCCTCCTAGTCATGGATCCCAGCCTAAAACTCCAATCTAACTCAGGAGACATACTTCTTGACCTATCGACATACAAACGCCTAATTGGCAGACTTCTATATCTCAATGTCTCACGTCCAGATATCACTTTTGCTATTTATAAGTTGAGCCAAATATGTAGCTCAATCTCGACAAACACAACTACTTGTTGTTCAGGCACTCTTATGGTACTTAAAAGGTTGTCCCATCCAAGGCATACTTCTAAAAAAGTCTCCATCCTTTCAACTGAAAGCCTTGAGTGACACAGACTGAGCATCGTGCGTTGACTCCCAACAAAAATCTACAACTGGTTTTTTCATATTCGTGAGAGAAGCCTTAATATCCTAAAAGGCAAAGAAACAAACTACTCTCTCATGCTCCTCAGCAGAAGCAGAATATCAAGCTCTTGCCACAACACAACCAGTGAACTCACCTAAATAAAACAATAAATATAATGAAAGACATTCACATTTCATTGCCTTCACCTGCTGTTGTAATATATATTCTGTGACAATGATGCAGTCATGCGTCCACATTGCTTCCAATCCTATTTTTCATAAAAGCACGAAGCACATCAAACTTGTCGTTTCGTTTGAGAAAATGTCCTCCAAAATCATATCAAGCTACTGCCAATACGCTCTAGTCAACAACCTACATCTTCAAACTTCCATCTCACACTCTCACTCCCTTACTTTTCAAGATGGGTGTCATCAATCCATTAAATCCATCTTAAAGGGGTATTAGAGTTAACCAACTCAGTTAGTTTTTAGTCAGCCTCAATATTGTTGTTACACTGGTACTTTCTGTTATTAAACAGATGTAATAATTGGTTATTTATATGTTTTGTTTCATCTCTAATAAAATCAAGAAAGATTTCATTTACCTTCTGCCTTAATAATTTATGTTCAAACAAATTATATGTATGTATATATATATTCCTACTTAATGTGTCTTTCACCTAAAATAGCATAGATTTGAAAAACGCAAAATCTTTGTACAATAAAAAAATCTCATGTAAAAACAATCACAAATAATATCATATTGTAACTCTCCTCCCTTTTCTTTCATCATCCTTTTTCCTCTCTATTATATTTTTTTAACTAGAGTTTTGTTGTAGCGCTATAGTCAAATTAATTAATTCTTTCTCAAATTTTGTTTGTAGATTTATTTTGCTTTTTTACATTTGTTTTCTCATTTTACCAATGCTTTGGAGATATTTTAGGTGATTTCATAATCAAAATCATTCTTCACTAAATCATCTTTTTTTCTCAAATTATGGAATACTACAAAGAAGGAAAATTAATCAAATGACAAAAACATTTAAAAAAAAAACAATTTATGACACTTATTTTTTTCATATTGCGAATATGACAAAATTAATGATATTAAATGACTATCAAACGATAATTATAGAGTTATCAGACGGTAATCATATGGTTATCAACTTTTAAATTTACTATTTTTGTAATTTAGAAAATGTAGTGACATGAACACTATTATCATAATTTTTCTTTTTTTGCTATCACTACTACAAAAACAACATTACTTGACGCCTGCATTTTTTATATACTTGACAATTTTAATAAAGCCTGTCAAGTAAAATGATAAAATGTCAAAAATAATAAAAAGTAAAAAATCAATACTTGACAGATTAAAAGCGTCAAGTCTAGTTTTATTTACTTGACATGTAAAACATGTCAAAAAAAAAAATCCCTTGTCTAAAAAAATTATCTTTACTTTTCTTCTCTTCCATATTCCCAAATTAAATCCCCAATTTGATTTCTAATTTGTTTCTCCTTTCCTCTTTTAATTTTACTTTTCTGCTCATTTTCTCCTTTCTCCCTAACTAGGTGTTCTCCGTTTCGTTCTCCGACTTGTCTTCTCCCCAACTAGGCGTTCTTCATTCTTCGACTTCGTCTTCATCTTCTCTCTAATTTCGTCGTAAACTTCGTTCCTCTTCTCTCTTCTCTGGCTACATCTCCGTTCTCTGACTAAGCGTTTCTCTCCGGCTCTCCGTTCCTCTTTAACCTTCGTTCTCAAGTTAAATGTATGTTTTTTTTCCTCTATTTCTTGATTCTCCAGCAAGTCAAAATATGGTCTGTCTCTTGTGGATTTTCATCTCCCTTAATATTAGGTTTCCATAATCTAGGTGTTGTTTTGGTTGATGCGTTGATTTTTGTTACTGACGGATTGATTTAAAGCAAATCTAGAGGTTACCCACTCATTGATATTTTTTCTTTTGCCATTGAAAATTAGAGGTATACTGACTTGGAGTTTTTCATTCAAACATCACACACGCAAAGTTAGCTTCAACAAATGAAATTTGTCTATAGTGTATTGTTTTTACTAGTGAATTGTCTACTAAAACTCCATCCATTTGTACTATGTTTGGTGTTGAGAAGCATTTTTCTTACCTACCATTTCTTTCTAGTGTGGTGCTAAATTGATAAGAATACTGAGTATTAAGATTGATATTCAATGTCTTTGTTCATAGTTTGTTAATTTTTGTTTGTTTGTAGAAATTTGATGGCTTTGTTGATACCCTTAATATTTTGTTTTATGGTTAAAGTTTAGTTTGAGGTATTCTTTACTATTTTGTTTTTCATTTTCCACTGTGCCGTTAGTAGAAAACCCACAGATATGAGAAAAGATATCTAAGGAATCAACCATGTTATCTTCTTCCTTCACAACTGCCTGTAAAACAAAAACCATTGATATAGACTTCAAGCTCATGCTTCCTCCACTGGCAATATATTACTGCAGGAAACTGAATGATATGATCAAAGGAAACTGTAGGAGAAAGGTTAGAACAGTTGAAGGGCCATTTTATGCTTTGTTCTGTTTTCATTTTGGTAACTTATAAAATGTGTCCTTAGTGATTCCAAACTAGGTAAGTTTGTAGAGTTGTAAATTTAATGATGTACCTTTCATTGACATGTTTCCACCACTACAACGTCGGAAGATGTTTAGGAACTCCCGATACATTTGCCCCAACGCGTGTCTCGACGCATATTTACGCGTTGGAAAAGGCTTTCCCGACATTTTTTATATATCTCCCGACAATTTTGTGCGTCGAAAAAATCCCATTTTCTTGTAGTGATATAAACTGTCAAAGCTATGGAATCACTTTTTTGTTATATACATTTAAGATTAAGTTGAAAATGAATAATTATTCATTTGGGCAATTTCACCTTCTCTTTTCCTCTTCTTTATTTATTATTTCTTCCACTTTCAAACTCTTTTTAGTTCCTGGTGAGTTCTTTCATACGTTTTTTTCTATTCTAACCTCTTAATTTCTCTTTCAACTTCATACTGCTGCTTCCTTTCTGTTGTTTCATGTTTTGGATCCTTGATTTCTTTTTTATCGCCTTTTTTTTTGTCTCTCCACTATGGCTATGGCAGTCCCTTAATAATGTTCTTCAATTTTTGTAATTCCCTTTTTCATGTAGTCCCATCCTTGTTCCAGATCAATAGAGTTTTGTTCACTCATTGTTGTATGACTAGCAAACTCAAATTACTCAATGCTGATATCAAAGTTTTGCAAATTGAGACCATAAAATTCACAATCAGATTATGAACAACACTGTAAACACAAACAACAAACAAAAGTTTCATAACTAAAATTCAAGCTTCAAAGTAAAAACTCATCATTAAATTCAAACTTGCATTGAAATGGCATGTAGTTGTAGATAACTCATTTTGTGGCATATTGCATGCATTGTACCAATTTTAGAGATTCATAGTGGTTCATTTACAATGTATAGAACCTTAAAGCATTCTCTGTCTCATGGCATTTTTTTTCAAGCTGTCTTAGGTACCCAAAGTTGAAACTCTATCAAAATTGATGGGTTAAAAAGGACAATAATTGTATCAAAAATTTATACCCGAAGGTCAATTGGTAAAAGAAACGGTGGGGGGAATGCACATAGTAATATATTAATAGTTCGAGTCCTAACTAAATAATCTTCTATATTATGAACTATATTTTTTTTTATTATTTTAGTACATTAAATCTATAAAATGAGACCCTACAACCATATTTTTTATTGTTGGTGGTGTAATAGTTATAGAATGACTGATGATATTGAATATTACCAATTTCTATTTTTTATTTGTCTTTTGTTTATCAAATAGTTAATTGCATCATCATTGTTCATGATTTTCTTTGCAATAGTGGGTGTAGAAAACTTCTCGTCATCATCATTTATTTTTATGTATCATTGTATTTCTTTATATTCTATACTTCCAATCAATAATCATTACCTAATAACTTCTCTTAGAATTTACACCTATGAATAAATCATAGATGCACAAGAGTAGGTTATTCAAAGATTACGAATTGGGTGTAGAAAGTCTTTTGGATTTTCGATTTTCTAATACAAATGATGGCTCTATTCGTTATCCTTGTTTGAAATGTGAGAATTGTGGAAAACAAAGTCGCACTACTATTAGAGATCACTTATACGTCAACGGAATTGGTGAAAGTTATAAAACTTGGTTTTAACATGGCGAACAACTACCTAACTCATCCTTATATGGAAAATCTTCTAAGTTTGATACCCACATGTATGAAGATAATGATGTTGGAAGTATAAATGAAATGATTGAAGTTGCTCATGAAGAGTATTCAAAAGATCCAAATGAATTTGAGAAATTACTTAATGATGCTGAAAAACCATTATATGAAGGATGCAAAAAAATTTACCAAGTTGTCCACATTAATCAAGTTGTATAATTTGAAAGTTAGGTATGGATGGAGTGATATTAGCTTTTCAGAACTACTAAAAACTTTAAAGGAAAATTTGCCTGCTACCAATGTGATCCCAGCATCAATGTATGAAGCGAAGAAAACTTTAGGTGCACTAGGAATGAATTATGAAAAGATTCACACATGTTCTAATGATTGTTGTTTGTATAGAAAAGAGTATGCTGATGCAATTGAATGTCCTGAATGTGGTGAATCAAGGTGGAAGCATGCTAATAATGCAAACAAAGGAAAAAAAAAACAGATTCCTAAAAAAATTGTATGGTACTTTCCATCGATTCCATGTTTCAAAAGATTGTTTCGAAGTACTGATAATGCTAAAAATTTGATTTTGCATGCTAATGAACGAGTAGTTGATGGAAAATTACGACATCTTGCAGACTCTCCAGGAAATTAGTAGATTTGTAATGGCCAAACCTTGGTTCTGAACCTAGGATTATACGTTTAGCATTGTCAGCTGATGGAATCAATCCACACGGTGACATGAGTTCTAAATATAGTTGTTGGCCCTTAGTGATAGTTATTTATAATCTTCCACCATGGTTGTGCATGAAAAGAAAGTTCATGATGTTAACAATGTTGATATTGGGTCCAAGACAACCAGGAGATCACATTGAAACGTACTTAGCACCACTAATTGAGGATTTAAAACTGTTATGGAAAAGTGGTGTTGAATGTTATGATGTTAATCAAGATGAATTATTCAATTTAAGAGCTGTTTTATTATGGACAATAAATGATTTCCTTGCATATGAAAATCTTAGTAGATGTAGTGTGAAAGGGTATAAGGCATGTCCAATTTGTGGAGATAATACATCCTCTATTATATTAAAATATGAGAAGAAAATGGCATACCTTTGGACATCGAAGATTTCTAGCACACAACCATCCAATACTATCGTCAAAAGAAGTCATTTAATGGTGAAAAGGAGCCTAATACAATTTCAGAACCTTTGTCTGGAGAGACCATATATTTGAGAATAAAAGACCTTAAATTTCCAAGAGGAAAGAAGAAGACAAAAAAACAGCCCATGAAAGAAAGTGCAAGGAGTTGTAAGAACACAGTGTCTTCATTTTTTGAGCTACCATATTGGAAAGATCTTCATGTTAGACATTGTCTAGATGTGATGCACATTGAAAAAATGTTTGCATGAATATATATTGGGTACACTTCTTAATATTCCCGAAAAAAGTAAGGATGGTTTGAATGCTAGACGAGATTTAGTTCATTTGAAAATTCGACCAGAGCTTGCACCTGTCAATAGTGAAAAAAATATTTATTCCTTCTGCTTGTTATACTCTTACAAAGGAAGAAAAAAATTGTGTTCTGAAGACATTGTCAGAAGTAAAGGTACATAAAGGTTATTCTTCCAATGTTAAAAACCTTGTGTCGATGACTGATTTAAAACTTAATGGTTTAAAATCTTATGACACGTGGTCTTACAACAATTATTTTCTATTGCGATAAGATATGTGCTCCCAAAACATGTTCGGTATGCCATCACTCAGTTGTGTATATTTTTCAATCTAGTATGTCATAAAATCGTTGATGTGCAACAACTAAAAAATTTGGAAGAAGATATTGTGGTGGCTATCTGTTTGCTAGAGAAATATTTTCCTCCTTCATTTTTCACCATTATGATGCATCTCACTGTGCACATTGTTGGAGAAGTCAAACTTTGTGTCCCTGTATATCTAAGATGGATTTATCCCTTCGAATGATACATGAAAGTTTTTAAAAACTATGTGAGAAATAGATATCGTCTAGAGGGTTGTATTGCAGAAAGTTACATAGTAGAAGAAGCTATTGAGTTTTGTTTAGACTTCTTATCTGGGTTGATCCTGTTGGGCTAGGCATTAACAAATTAGATGCATCTTTAGACAATTCAAGCTTTAGTAGACCATTTGTCTTCAAGAGTTTCCTTCAGACCTGAACAAGATCTTCTATACCAAGTTCATCGGTATGTTTTGGCAAATACAATTAATGTGCAATCATATATAGAGTAAGTTAAAGTTTCAATTATCTTGTCTTCTATTTTCTATTTAATTTTATGACATAAACCTAACCTTATATTACAATGTTTCAATGTTCAAGTAAACACGTGGGTGTATTGCAATTTAAATACCAAAATAAGGTTCTTCATCAAAAATGGATTCAAGAAGAACACGATCGAAATTTCACATCTTGGTTAAGAGAAGAGGTGAAAATTTAAACTTATTGATTTTTTTTTTTATGGTGAACATTGTAATTACATTAAGGTATACATAGATAGAAAATTTAGGCTATTATTAGAAGTATAGGCTAACTGCATGTATGTATGTATGTATGTGTGTGTGTGTGTGTGTGTGTGTGTATATATATATATATATATATATATATATATATATGCAATATGTTAAAATATTATTTTTTCTTTGATGGAAAAAGTTTAGTGTTGATTCAATTGTTCAAATAATGTGTACTTTAGCACACTTGTACGTGTACTCTCTTGTTTTACTTATATACGTTCGACATTATTGAACTTCAAAACAGGTGTACGATAAATTATGAGGATATTTTAAAATATATAATTAAAAAAAAACACTTCACATGCAAAACGTGTGAAGAGTAAACAAATTCTTGACATGTAGAAAAGGTCAACAAATCTTATATACTTGACGTTTATAAACTGTCAAGCATAATTCTAATTGACGCTTAAAAACTGTCAAACAAAACTCATCTTATTCTTGATATTGGATTACTTGACGCGTAAAAAGCGTCGAATAATCTCATATACTTGACGCTTTTTACCTATCAAGCAAATTGGCTATACTTGACGCTTAAAAACTGTCAAGTATACCTCTCTTATTCTTGACACTGGATTACTTGACACATTTAAAAGCTTCAACACTGTCAAGTATACCTCTCAGATGTACAGTTTGAATATCCAAAATTTATAATAAATTTAGAATTTCAGATGTGAATACAATTTGTGTTTACAGTGATATTATATATTTACAATTTTTTAATTTTAGAAAATATCACTGCACATCTGTTTATTATTCTTGAAATTGGTGCACATTGTATAACAAACTCAAAGAATAATACACTAGACATTGGAACCTTAGATAATAGTTATTAAGTAACGATACCCCAAGAGCCACTCAAATGGATCAATACTATGGGGAAAGTAGATTTCTCCTATAACACTTTACTCTTATAAGTTAAGTTAAGCCTTCTAATAACTATAGAAAAGGATGTGGGAGGAAATAGTAAATTTGGAGGATCTACTTAATTTTTTTTTTTTTTTTGATAAAAACTAGATTCTGACAAGTTTTAGAACAAAACATGTGTGCGACACATGTATGTTAACATATTTTGAATATGTCTAATTTTGTAAAGAAAAAAAAAATGAATTCCAACATAGTCATCAGTTTATATGTTTTTCTCTAACTTCTTATATCTTTATAAACACCTATAAATAAATATATAAAGGTGTAGTCTAACAAACAAGTTTTTTCATAAGAAAAATAATCTTTCATCGACAAAAAGCATAAAAAATAAAGAAAAGAAAAAATCTTATGTACTTATAAGAATGATCATTTTTCATGGATGTAGGCTTCTATTTTTGCCAAACCACGTATAAAGTACTTGTTGCATCTGTTTCTCTCCTAACTCTGTGAACATCATTTACTTAATCAAAGTCATAAAGAAAGTAGTTTAAGGTTTGTATGTGAATAGAGAAAAAGAAGAAGAAAAACTAACAAAAAGAGGTAATTACTTCTCTCTTTTCCCTTTCGTTCCTTTTCTTTTCTCAACATGCAGGGATAATCACATACCTCATGCGCAAGAACGGCTATTCTTCAACCAACGTGGCAACTTCTCCTCCAAGTCTTTATTAGCAACCCAGCTGCATTTAAATTGAGACCCAAATTAAAAATACACAAAATCAGGCCCAACAAATTTAACTTTAATATGATCGGATATCTAATTTATCAATTAGTTTCTATTCTATTAGAATAGGGTATGGAATCGTGAAAAACGAGATCATCCATCAATTGTCAGGAGATTGTATTCTCATCAAATATGTGTTTGCAATCTAACAAATTTTCTTAAGAGAAAATGTCCCCTGTTTGTTTTATATTAAATTTGATTTAATTTATCGAAACTATTAGATTTATTTTATATTAGGCGAGTGAGGGAGAGAGGGAATGGGCGATCAGATGTTCCACAATCGATGAAATAAGCAGGAAGGTGGAGAGATGGGCGATGACTGATGTTGTGAAGTTTGTTATTGGTGAAAGAGAAATGTGAGGGGAGGGTGTTGTGTGAAGGTGAAGTTGAACTTTTCTCTTCTTTCAAAAAAAAAAAATCTGTGTGTTAAAAAGTATATCAACTAAGTCAGTTGCAACATTATCGAGCTTATCATACATACTAGTATATAAATTGAGTGTATTAATTATCAAGAATATCAATTAGGTGTATTAAGTTTATCAAGCAATTATAATATAAACAAGTGAATGATTGATAAATTATCATAACTTTATCAATCACACCCGCGTATTTAGTATGCTAGTCAAGCATATCAATTAGTTCATCACTAGTATGAATGAGTGCATGATTGATTAGTATATCAAGTGCATCAATTAAGCACGTTATTATCAAATACATCAGTCGAGTGAGCGCGGGTGAGTTGGTCAAAGTTGTCATTTTTTAAAATAACAAATATGTAAGTTGTTTATATTTCAATAGGGATAAAATGGTAAAAGTGACAATAACAGTAAATAAGGATGAACCAGAGATAGTCAAACAACTAACAGTACAGATAATTAGAAAAAGAGAGACACCAGACATTCTTAACCCAATTCGATGATACAACATCTACATCTGGGGAGTCCTTGACCCGAGATCAAAGATTTTATTTACAATGTTAACCCAATTCGATGACACAACATCTACATTTGGGGGTCCTTGACCAGAGATCAGAGGTTTTATTTCTTTGATATATAAATCATTATTAACTTATTATGATTGCTAGTACAAAATTTAACACTATAAATCTTCACTCAATACTATCGGTGATATACCATTACAAAAAGTAACTCTATCACTCAACTTATTCAAAGATAGATTTGATTAACTAAAATCTCCCTCTTAATCAAGTTTCTCATCCATCAATTGATTAAGGCAGTGAACTAGAGGAACTCCCCCTGAATCATGTCATTCATCAAGATGTAAACAAAAGTTCTTTTTAAATCATCATATTGCAGAAGCATGAACTTCAAATGTTGTAAACTCAGGCTAAACAGTAGTTGATACAAGTATCAACAACAAATCACAACATTAAGAGAGGACTTACACTCTTTTGATTCTTATGAATAACTAACTGTTTAATCATGACGAAGCCGTTCTTCACAAAATCGTCTTCTTACACTACAAGAATATGGACTTTTCGCGACGCATAAAGCGACGTCGCGAAAAACAAACATCGGTGTAAATCCCCTTTGGCGACGTCGAGAGCGACACATCGCCGTAAAGGCCCTTCCACGATGCACATCAACCTCACGTCGTGGTACAGTTAATAAATAAAATATGACGGGACCTTTCGTGACGTGGTGAGGTGCTGCGTCGCGGATTCATGATAAATCGCGACGTTGCACGGTTCACATCGCAAAAAAGGACCGTTGGTATCCCCTTTCCGTGACATGGTGAGGCACTGCATCGCGGAAAGGGGATAAATTGCGACGTTGTGTGGTTTACGTTGCGATTTATTGACCGTTGGTGTCCTCTTTCCGTGACATGGTGAGGCATTGCGTCGTAGATTAGTGATAAATCGCAACGTTGCGTGGTTCACGTCGCAAAAAACTGACCGTTGGATATCCCCTTCCGCGATGCACATCAACCTCACGTCGTGGTATAGTTAATAAATAAAATATGACGGAACCTTTCACGACGTGGTGAGGCGCTGCATCACAGATTCGTGATAAATCGCGACGTTGTGCGGGTCACGTCACAAAAAAGGATCGTTGGTATCCTCTTTCCACGACGCAGCGGATCA
>JBBPDI010000009.1:12641719-12656890 GCA_037974545.1 Cucumis variabilis | reverse complement strand
CGTTGATCGATGTATATACCTAAGGATCAGTGGGAGTAAGTTTAATTATAATCCTTGTTCTATATGCTTACTTACAAAAGATCTAGTCATCTTGAGGTGATTATAGATTCTGATTCAAATTTTATCGGATGTGTGGATGCACGAAATCCACTTTTGGCTATTTGTTCCTATTAGTTGAAGGAACAATTTCATGAAAATGTGTGAAGCAGCGTATTGTTGTTGCATCCACTATGGAGGTTGAATTTGTAGCATGCTTTGAGACGATAATTCATGTTTTATGGCTGCATAACTTTATCTTAAGACTTGGAATTGTCGACAGTATTGTCAAGCCGTTGAGAATTGATTGTGATAGTTCTGTAGTAGTTTTCTTTTCAACAAACAACAAGTATTGTATAGGTGCTAAACTTATGAAATTAAAATACTTTGTTGTTAAAGAAGTTCAGAAGCAAAGAGTGTCAATCAAACACATTAGCACTAAACTTATGATTTCAGATCTACTAAGCAAAGGATTGCCACTAAAGACATTCAATGATCATGTTAAACGTATGAGCTTTAGTAAATATCATTATTGAAATCAAGATTATGTTATTTGACACTTTGAGCTCATTTATTTATTGTTTCTGATTCTATCTCATTGTTTTGTTCTTATGATTATTATATACATAAATTAATTATGTTAAATAGAACGTCATCTTTGATAAAGATAATTATTGTTGGACCATTATTGATTATCTTTATTATGAATCATGTTAATAGAAGAACTATTTTAATGATACATGGAAGGGAGTATGATAATGCAATGATGTGTGACCGCCATGATCCTTTAGTAGTATCTTTGACTTGACATGATATGTTATGAAGTTTAATTTTGCACATTATGTCTATGAACGTATATGGTAAATAATGTCAATGGACCAAGTGAGTGAATGCTAAATTTATTTTAAATATAATAGTATTATTAATGTGGCCTATGTGCATTATATGCCATTTTATCTTTTTAGGGCTCATTATTTTATTAGGCCCATCAGGTAAAAAGATAATGCCCTAATTAAACACTATGATGGGGTGGTGTCTATATATAGAACCTTAGAGATTGGTCCTCTTACTGACTCGTTCAAGTAATTCATTTTTCCCATCAAGAAAATTAATTATGTTTAGGGAGGCCAAGTGAGAGAAACACAATTCCTCAAGAAGAATATTTATGGATTAAGGGATGCTATTCTTATTTAAATTTAATTTGTAAAATCACCTAGTTCAAAGATCTTGATACTTATTGTGATATAAAATCTTAGAGTTTTATTGTATAATCATGAGTTAAAGTTTACAAACATAACAATTTCACATAAACACACATTAGTTAACATTCATTGCTTTTGCCAAGGATCCCGAATCGTTCTCCATGCTTTGTCTCATTACCTTGCATTTGACTATTATTTCAATAACATCCGAGAACATACATATTTGTCCTTGTTGCTCATGCCACTAAGCTTTATAGGCTCCTTTCAACGTATAAGTCAATTTCTTATCACCATGTGATCCGTACACCCCATGATGGCCTTCACCCTTTATATGCACATAAAAGTTAGCATCATCTCAAGGAATCAACTAATGGTGTGAAAACCATTTCATAGCATGAAAATCATAATCATCAAATCAAGCTTTAACATTATAAATCATACTTAAACACATATAAACTTTTCATAGAAATCTCTTTTTGAAACACTTTCTAATTTGAAATAATCTTTCAAAATAGTAAAGCAGAACCACAAAACTTTTAAGAAGAAAACCACTTACCATACTTTAACAAAAATCCTCCTCTTTCTTCTCTTCTCGTGTAGCCTTCTCATGGAACAAATCGTCGTACTTAATATTTTGTTTTTATTCTCAACAAAACAAAACAACAACATTTTATCTTTTTTTTTTAATAAAATCTTTTTTTTGTTCTTACTTAATGACCAAATCCTCTATTTATAGAGCCCTTAAACTATTTTAGTCATGCTTAAACTCTTCTCAGTTTGCTAGCTCTTGCTTAAAACTTTACACTTGTAACTTTAATACTCAACCCAACCATGTTTTAACTTCTTAATCTTACACGTTACCCCATGTCAAATTAGATTTGACATTTTCTTAGCCAGACCTTACTTCTCGCTTAATCTCATATTGCAAATAACTTTAACCACTTAACACTTCTCGCGAACTAACAAACTTTTACTCGCTTAGAACACTTAGCACAAACTTAAACTTCAAGGCTTCCTCGTAGACTTCTTCATCGTGAAACCCTTGGTTCTTATTGTGAAGACTATCCAAACGCCTAGTCGTTTTAGTTTAAACTTAACTTATGTGGACTTTCTTTTGAGTGCATTTAGACTTAAAAATTCTACAGCAAATCCTTGTCTTCTCAAAACTTTCTCGCGAATTAACTTCTTAATCACAAAACTTATACTAACCATAAAAGATTTTATCGCTTAATCCTTTTTGTGGATTCATTCAAGCGCCAATTTCTTTCGTACTTTGAGTCAAAATTTTACTTCCTATACTCAAATTAAAAACGGGTCTCACAGATTGCTTGAATTCTTCAAACATAATCAAGTCATTTCCTTGTAAATCAAACCATCTACATACAAACATATTATCAAATTTTGTTTGGATGTTGGAATTTAATAAAGAGAGTATGTCCATATGGACATTTTTCAAATCCAACTTTAATTAAGTATGCCTTAATTCGACTGTACCAAGCTCTAGGAGCTTGCTTCAACCCATACAAAGCCTTCTTCAACCAATATACCTTTCTTGCATTACTTCATTTAACATATTCAGAGGTTGATCTATGTAAACTTCTTCATTCAAGTTGCCATGCAGAAAGGCTGACTTCATTCAAGAAAAGAATGAAGAGAACTAGTAAAAAATAGAAAGTGATGCAAAACTGAAGTGCATGGCTTTCTTTCCAAGTAGGCCTTATATAGGGCCAAAGTACACCATAAATAACAAACTAGCCACCTAAAACATATAGCACAAGATTAGCACAAAGAATAACAACCTTAACGACTAGCAACAACAAACTAAATATAATTAATTCTATTTTTAACAATTTTAACACGTGCAAAGCACATTTACATGTTTTTTTATTTGAATAAATAATTAAGGTTAATTTTAATAAATATAGCAAAACACCAAAATATTTATGGCCCATGTAAAAAAATCAAAAAGCTCATAAAGCCGACCATTTTTTAAATATTCCAAGTTTGCCCTTCCTTTCCATCTTCTTTATTCACTTCTTTCTCTTCTGCAATTTTTATTTTCCTTTCTATTGTCTTTCTTCTCTTTTTCTGCAATTTTTCTTTTATATATATTTTTGAAATCATGATTTTTGTTGTCAATCAATCATAAATCTTGTATTTTTTTCAGTGTGTTATTTGGTTCATGATCGTCTACCAAATATAAAATATCTTGAAAAAATCATTGGGTATTGGTACATGATCATTTACATTTCTGTAGGCAAATCTAAACAATCGTGTACAACAAAGAATCATAAAAAAAAATCGTTTAGATCTGGACCCAAATCTAAACGATCATGTAGTCAAATCTAAACAATCATATGGTCAAATCTAAATGATCGTGTACCAAGAATCTTGAAAAAAAATTGTTTAGATTTGGGTAACCAAATCTAAATGATTGTGTACTAAGAATCTTGAAAAAAAATCGTTTAGACTTGGGTACCGAAATCTAAATGATTTTTAGATTTGTAACAAGAATCTTGAAAAAAAATCATTTATTTTTGGATAGCCAAATCTAAAAAGATCGTGTACAAAGAATCTTGAAAAAAAAATGTTTAGATTTGGATGACCGTCTAGCCAAATCTAAATGATCTTGTAGCAAAAAATCTTGAAAAACAATCGTTTAAACAATCGTGTAGCCAAATCTAAACAATTGTGTACCAAATATATTATTAATTTTTATTGGGACATTTTCTGTATTTTTTATTGGGGGCCTGTGGGTATTTTTCGTTTTCAAAATTGTTCTATACATTGTAGATATTTTGCACTTTTGTTATATTTTTTGAAAAAAAAACCCCAATAGTTTATTTATTTTTTCATATAATATTCATTAGAAACATTTTAAAATAATTAAAAATTATTAGTTTTTTTTAGCTTAGCAAAAAATGAAAAAATTGTTGAATCAGAAATTTTGGGACCAATCACAAATTATCACATCATTTACTAAAGTAATGGTGAAAAATACAAATAATAATGGAAAAATTGGCATGTGTCACTAAAATTGAAGACATAAATTTGTCAATTCTAATGATGCCACATGTTTTCATTATGACCGTTGGATCAAGTTAATTATTTTGGTCCATGGTTGTTTGTTTGGACTTAATAATTTCCCATATGTATAGCGCAAATGAAATACGTCACTAAGTAAGGTCATTGCACGTAATGTGCTCACCATGTCTTTCTATGTTGCGTGCTTAATTCTAGGCGAGAAGTCATTGGTCATGATCATAGCATGCGAAATGCTCACTATGTACCTCTTCATCGCATTTTACTTAAGTCCTCGTTGAGTACAAGTTTTCCTACTGCTTGACCAAGTGCAAGCGAAACAGTAGGTTTACCTAAATGAACAAGGGTCAAACATTGGGAATTGGTTATAGACATTAGTTTTAGGGAATTAGTCATTAGTTAGGCGATATAAGAATTAATTAAGTTGGAGTTTGTTGCCAAACTCTTCCTTGCGCACATTAGCCTCATCCTTGCCACTTGACCTCTCGAGTAAGTGGTGATTGACGTTGGCCAACCGATGAACATAGCTCAACTAATGCGATGAGGATTATAAGCTGGACTTATTATTAAGATCTATCACTGACTTAAACTACTAATAACACTTTAACGAATGAAAAATCAAGAAATGATGGATTGAAACGGTATAAAGATGTAATATATATATATATATAAAGAATGTCGGCCTTGGGCAATTATACATATGAACAATGTATATTACAAAGAAGTACAAAAATGGAAAGGAAAGAGAATGCAAGATACTACAAGTTAAAGGACAAATGGGGTGTGGATTCTTCCCGACTCCGGAGAACAAGAAAATGTTTACACACGGCAGAATAGCCTTTCTGCCACTCTTTAGAGTTTTGGCCTATTCAGGCTTCCGCCCATTCAGACATCTCTTTCTAGGTTGAAGACGATAGCTTTATATAGGCAACATTTGGGAGGAAAACTTCTGTTCTTTTGAACTTGTCAGGGCCATCCATCGAAAAGTGTCTGTTGCACATCACATCAGTTGCAACTTCCTCGCTTGATAATGTTATTTCTTGTCTGGAAACGTTAATCACTAGATGAGTTCCCTATCACGTAGTTCTTGCGTGAGATGTTTTCTATGTTACACTTTCTTTCTTTGTTCATTATCCTGCATTCAGACATTAAAATCGCATAAAATAGGGATAATACTTATGTAAAGTGTATTTCCAAATATTTATGCATTTACAACACAAGTTATGTGTTCTGATCATCTTCTTATGCGTTTTGACCTTATTATTTTAATAAAAGGAGCTATAATAACAGGTATTTATACATGTTATCACACCTCCAAGTTAGAATAATGCTCGTTGTTATGCATTACTCCATATTATGCTTGTTCTCAAGCACAATTCCTCCTTAAAGACCCACCTTCTCCTTTTGCGTTTCAACACTTCTTAAAACAAAAGTAAGTTTTATTCATTATTCAGGATTTACTCTCATCGCATGCTTCTTGCTATGAAAATATTTCCAAATTTTATTCATTGGAATGATGCTACAGATCGCTGCATGGAGGTATCTCAATGTACCTCTAAACTGCACATCCTTGTGTTTGGCAGATTGTTCTATCATCCCCATGATCACTTGATTTTTCTCTTTGAGCTTTATATTTTGCGTTCTTAGCTCTTGCAATGTAGCTTGGAGTTCTTCAATCTAAGCTAGATGATGGGCATTTACGTTATTAAATTATAGTTCTAAATCACATAATTGCTTTTGACTTTGTAAATGCATTTCGTGTAAGCTACTCTGGCATTAGGTTACATTTTAAATTCCACTCTTTATAGGCTTACAAACGTTCTTATCGATGAATTTGAAAGTGTAATCTGTGTCAACTTCTTCTTTATCTTCTTTTGCCGCTCTTTCCTTGTCTTTTCGCAAAGCCTTACTAATTTCTTTTCGAGGTGAGGGAAGATTCATCTTGCCATCTACCTCAGGGTATGTTTCTGTTTCCCTTTAGTGTGGGTCATCAATGATCTCTTCTATGGACTCTCTTCTTTATGAGGAGAACTTTGGGTTGTCCACCCTATCTTCTTGCTCTTTGAACGCATGAGTAAGAAATGCGGTAAGGTCCAAGAGTGAGTCCTGAAATTCCTCTTAGCTTGAATTCTCTTGGCCAGGTGATTTGGGTCAATTGGTTGGTTCAAAAGTTACTAAGACGAGAGAGTTGTCCTGTTCTTGCATCGGCAAAGACAGATCAAATTGGATAATGGAAGGGGGTGGTGATTTGGATTCTAACGGTTTGGCCTTATGGTTCTACGAAGGAGAATTAGGCTTTTGGGATTTGATCGGAGATGGTGGAGATGTAAGACTTATTTTGGCCTTTGTTGTGGAAGCTTTGGATTTGGTGGGCGAGCTGGTTGGTGTGATGGTGAGGGGTATGGCGGAAGCGTAAGGCAAAGGTTTGTTAGAGTCGTTGGCCTTTAAGATTTTCTTTTTCCTTGAGCTCGAGGCCACCTCCTCGTGGACCTTTTTCGCTTTAGTGGAATTTCTTTATCTTCAATTTTCCCTTCTTTTTCTTCTTCTTTTGTCTTTTTTATTGCATTCACTTTGCGTCCAGCCTTTGCTTTTACTTCATCTCGTGTTTTTCAGCTTTTTGGCTGGGCGTTATTTTTGTGGAGTTAAAGATGCAGTTGAGGTTGGCTGCGTTACACATTCCTTCTTTACTCATGGTATTTATGGTGATTGCTCAAGCTCGAGGCATACTTTTAAATAAAGCCGCTTGATTAAATCCGGGAAGGGTTTAGGTCCCTGTAGATGTTGTAACCAGGCTTCGATGTGCTCGCAAATAATCTCGTCCACGTCCACAGGTATTTCCTCCATGATACAATATACAAACATTATTCTTTCTAAGGAGATTGTGCTATTGTGTCGTGTGGGCATGAATTTTTTTTATGAACATTAGCCAAACACTGTTAGTTGTCTTTAGGTTATGCAGAAAGAGTTGGTACTTCTTTTTGCTAGTTACGTCCCATTTTACCCCAGGCCAGGCAACTTTGTCCAATGCGTCTTGCATGTCGCGGTCTGTTGGTTCTATGAAGATAGGATGTCCTACCACGTTTGGTTCAACTTAAACAGAGTATTTATAGTTTTTGGCCTGTAGTTCACCTCCTTTCCTTTAACAATGGTGTAACACTTCTTCATGTTAAAATCGCCATTGTAAAATAAATTTATCGCCATGTCTTATCGCATTCACCCTCTGAAGAATTCATGTCATCCTAAAACCTTGATAGTTGATGCGAGGGAAGGTGGTAATTGACCCTTAAATGGAAAGAGCCCTTTTTCTATTATGAATCGTTTGCTTATGTCCTCTGAAATGACATCCTCCCCTTCAATCTCTAGGCTCACATCTTCTTATTGAGCCTTTGCTTGCTTTGCTTGCTTTTTGGCTCTTTGACTTCTTGACACCTTTTTCTTCTTTGATCGCTCTTCTCCCACATTATCCTCTAGTGAGTTCATCTCGTCTATCTCTTTTCTGAACTCCTCGCAGGACTCTTCAAGGGGTTTCTCCTTACCTTTGCTCTTCTCCATAGAGAAAGCTAAATTTTCTATCATGTTGAGGAGCTCTTCCTGCTCCCTCAACTTTCTTTCCTTCTTCTTTTCTACCAAGGCCTTAATGCCTTTGTCTTGATCTTTAATTTTCTGTAGCATGGATTTAACATTTTCCTTCTTTTTCTGAGCTTCTTTCACCAACCTCCTAATTTCAGTGTCAGCAATAGGCGAGGAAGGTGCGTTCTCGCGTTCCTCCTCTTCAGATATTTCTCTTTCTTTTTCCTTATAAATCTCCTCCACATCCCTTTCTCTTTCTTCTTCCTCACCAAGACTATCAGAGCGTACTAATTGTATTTCTTTCTTCCAAGTTTTCTCAAATACTTTATCTCCAGCCATTGTTGCAAAAATAGAAAAGGGAATGGGCTAGAAAGTAAAGGGAAAATACAGGATTCTTACTTTGCTTGTTGGAAAAGATGATCGAAAAACTTGAAGTGAGCTGAGAGCTTGTCATTACTCGAGCGATGAAAAGATTGTGATTAAGGTTTTGGAGAGGGTTTTAAAGAGATTGTTAACTCGGGTTAAGGCTTGGTTACCGCAAGGTTAACATCATGCATTTAATTGAGAACTGATATCCTAACATGACGTTTCAAATTTTGAGGATGGCTTCCAATCATTACTTTTAAAATTCAAATTTTAAAAGAAATGAAACATTTCAACTTCTCCAAAACCTTAATTAAAATGCAACCCTTTTGCTCAACACCTTGCGAGAAGACTAAAACGTTTACTGCATTTTGACACAATCTCCTTGCAAGATGGCTTCACTGCTCAAAACCTTAACATTTTTGCATATTGAGATTTTCAAGAAACTTGCGCTCTCTAGTGTAAGACTAGAAGATATACAAAGTCGAATACAAAACTGATTTACAAGTATATAAAAGAATTACAGATAGAGGTAGAACAATATAAGTAAATATGTATACTAATATAAGGATGCAATTCTAAAAAAAATTGGAAGAATTATACATTACAGGTGCATCCATGCTTTTAGGTTCTTTGGCGAGGAGGAACTATGGTATCATCGTTTCAGCTCTGCATAGCTTCCTAACCGCATCGTTCCTGAACTTTGTAGATCATTCACATCATGACTCTCTGCATTATGATCACTCATCGCAATAAGTCAATGCTCCCAATCATTCATTGCAAGGTTTAAATGATCTTTCTTGGTCCTTATCACGTGGCTAAGTGAAATGCAAATCTCACCAACTTCACGCGGGGACACTTTCTTTGACGCCTTCATAGAGGGTTTCATCTTCATTTACGAGAATGCATACATTAAGAATTCTCTTGGCTATCTGCCGAAAGATACATTGATCTTGGAGTTGGTTCAACAAAGCACAGATTACTCTGGTACCTTGAACCTCTTCACGCGATTTTCAACTAATCGCATAATTCACAAAAATCAAATATTTTGCCTAAATTCAAAGTAAGACTCTACCCAGACATCTATAAATGAATTCCCCAAAAACGGTACAAAAAATATGTTCTTTGTTTGGACTTAATAATTTCACATGTGTATAGCGCAAATTCAATATGTCACTAAGTAGGGTCATTACACGTGATGTGCTCACCACGTCTTTCTGTCTTACGCACTTAATTCTAGGTGAGAATTCATTGTCATGATCATAGCATGTGAAATGCTCAATATGTACCTCTTCATCACGTTTTACTTAAGTCCTCATTAAGTAAAAGTTTTCCTACTGCTTGCCCAAGTACAAGCGAAACAGTAGGTTTACTTGGATGATCCAGGGTCGAACACTGGAAATTATTTATAGACATTAGTACTAGAGAATTACATATTAGTTAGGTGATATAAGAATTAATTAACTAGAGTATAAAATAATCAGAACCAGGATTAAAACTGCTTATGTACACCTAGAGAATCTATAAAGGAGAATAAATGAATGCGGGATGCAAACTAACTTGTACGCTAGAAAGAGGAAAGGAAGGTCTACACACCATTAGGCGATTAAGCAATGCGAGAGCTTTGATGTGCTATAACTTACTCAACCAGCTTATGATTAAGGTGTGCTTCACTCATTGTCATTAAACTCCACACATAGTTTCATTTCAGGATCTACATGACTAAGTCTGATTAGACGAGATATATCTAGAAGAACTCACTTATAAAACTTATAGAACTTCACGATTAACAACGACATCTCTCGGTGCCTAATGTTTATACTTGTTTAGCTTTTGGGACAAAAATGATGGAAGTTATCTCACAAAGGTAGAGTTTGTCGACAAACTCCTCCTAGCATGCATTAGCCTCATCTTTCCACTTGTCCTCTCAGATAAGTGGCGATTGACGCTAGCTAAGCGATGAACATAACTTAACTAATGCAATAAGGATTATAAGCTAGAGTTCTTATAAAAAACTATCACTGACTTAAACTACTAATAATACTTTGACGAATGAAAAGTCAAGAAATGATGGATTGAAAAGGTATAAACATGTAATATATATATATATATATATATATAATGAATGTAGGACTTAGGCCATTTTACAATATGAACAACATATATTACAAAGAAGTACAAAAATAGAGTGGAAAGAGAACGAAAGATAGTACAAGTTAGGGGACAAATGGAGTGTGGATTCTTTCCAACTCAAGAGTCTAGCTGTCATTTTTACAACTGATCGTAGAAGAAGAAAAAATTATTTACCGACGGTGGAAAAGCTATTCCTTTCTGCCACTCTCTAGGGTTCTAGCCTATTCAGGTCTGTGCCCATTTAGGTGTCTCTTTCTAGGTTGAAGGAGATGACTTTATATAGGTAACATTTGGGAGGAAAACTTATGTTCTTCTGAACTTTTTAGCACCATCTGCCAAAAAGTGTCTGTTGTACGTCACATCAGCTCCAACTACCAATTGTTGTCTTCTAATGACCCTTCCTCACTTGATAAAGTTTTTTCTTGCCTGGAAACGTTTATTGCCAGATGAGTTCTCTATCACGCAGTTCTTACCCAAGATGTTTCTTGTAGTTCACTAGTTTCTTTCTTTGTTCATTATCCTGCGTTCAGACATTAAAATTGTGTAAAATAGGCATAATACTTATATAAAGTGTATTTCCAAACACTTATGCGTTTACAACAAAAGTTACACATTTTGATCATCTGCTAATGTGTTTTAACCTCATTGTTCTAATAAAAGGAGCTATAATAACAAATATTTATACACGTTATCAGTCAACTTAAATATTATTCACTTGGGCTAAAGTTCAATTGAGCAAAAAAATAAGTGTAATTTATTCAAAAGTCTAAATATGACCCAAATTCATGTGGTTGAGTCATGGGTTTGGTCCATGGACCAACCAAGTTAAAATCCATAAAATCTAGCAAAAAATTCTATAAATAGAGGAGTTCTCTTTATTTTTGGGGGTTGAAAGTTTTTTACTGCAGATAGTTTAGAGAGAATAATCTCCTAAAAGCCAGAAGTCTCCCTAACTTTTGAAGTCGACCATACTCGAAGATTGAAGTTCCTTTGAAGATACATGATCAAATCAAGTGTAAGCATCCAATAAAGAGAGAATCATAGGATCAAATACTAGAGATTGAACCAGATCGCATCAAATCAACATAAATACAATATCAACATAAGCCCAACTCCATGAATTAAATTTCTTAAAAAATCTCATGTGAACAAAAATATTGCAATTTATTTTTTTATAAAAAGTGTCATAACAATATTGTTTGACGAAATGTTTAGAGAAATTTAATGCATGAAATTTAAATTTTGTATTTGTATTAATTTCAGTAAGATATAGTGAGCACAATCTGTAATACATGTTCATTTGATGCTTTTTTGCAAAAAGTAAACTTTAATTTTTAACCTTATCGATCTTCTTGGATGATCAGTCTTTAGACTTGATGATCTTCTTGACTTTTAGGGTTGTGATATTGTTTTAGGATAACCTTCAAACTTGTTCACTTTCTTGGATGCTCGACCTTTAGACTTGTTCATCTTCTTGGATGATTGGATGATCGGTCTTTAGGCTAGATGATAAGTTTTGATCGGTCCTTAGCTTGTTGATTTGCTTGAATTAGCCATTGGAGTTTGACTTAAGGAACTTTAGAAGAGTTTATAATTTTGCATATCTTTAGAGATTGAGAGGACTTGTATTCTTCAGAACTTAGGGGTTTGCAAGGAGTTGTATTATTCAAATCTCAAGAACTTGAGAGGAGTGGTATTCTTTAGATCTTTAGAGATTTAGTCATGTGGAATTTAGATCTTAACAGCTTTAATTTAGAGCTTCGATCTCGAGAACTTTAATGCTTCAACCATTGGAACATCAGGTCTTCAAAGAGCTTTAGTCTCTAGTTCTTCCAACCTCTAGACCATAAATTGGAGATCGATTTGAGCTTCAGTCTTCTAGAATCTAAAGAAGCTTTAATCTTCTAAAGACTAAAATCCAAGGAAGCTTTAATCTTTTAAGTGTTCAATTTTTTAAAAAGTGAATCTCAATATCAATTTGAACTTTACAGTCTTGAGAGGTTCAAAACTTAATATTTAAATTTCCAAAGCTTTAGTACTTGTTACTAGTGCTTCCAAACCCTTAAAATGAAAAGGTTAAGATCTTTATTTATAAAGGTTTTCCATAGGCTAAAAATGGGGTTGGATTCAGTTGCTTTGTTGGGATTGGGTCTAATATCTTTGCTGGTCAAATTTTTGTCATGGGTTTGATTTAGATTGAGCTCAATAAATTCTAATTACTCAAATTTATTCAAATTTTAATTTGGGCTTACCAGAAAAATAGCAAATTTATAAGTTTTCTTTGGATAAATGGCAAAGTTAATTTAAATTGTTAATATAGAAAAATCGTAAAAAGTGGAAAAAAATGCAAAAATATCTTAATTGACCCTATTCTAGTGAAAAAACTCACATCCCAAATATAATTATTCCAAAATCCTAAATATCCCATAATTGAATTAGACTCCCTAACCATAATCATTACAGCTCTCCATCTAATTTTATCCTACCAAAACAATCAAACCAATTAAAAGCCATCAAATCCCTAATTTTCCCCTAAACTCGTTTGTTTTCTTCATCTCCATTAACGTAAAGTGAAATAAAGGTTTTTAGCTTCATCCTTTTCATAAACAAGGTTTTATTTCTTCTTCTTCTTTCGTTTCGCTTCGGTTTCTGCAACCTAGTCAAATTGATGGTTAATAACACATGACCAAATACCTTTACTACATCTCTAATCCTTATCGATTGTGACATGCAGAGGTGACAAAACACATTCAATGATCTCCTCCATCTCCATACAACTACTCCAAAGGTCAGAAAAATACAATATGTTGTGGATTGTGGAATCTAAATTGTTTATTTTCTTTTTTAATAATAAATTATATATAGAGGATACACTTTCAAATTAATTATTGTTTTAAAATATTTTAATACTTATTAAAAGATCTTCTCCTAATTTATAGGAACAACAAACGTAACAAAAATTCATTGAATATTTATTAACGTTTATTTAATTAATAACTTGAAGCAGCATTAAAGCTATGAAAAAAGAGAGGGGTGAAGGGGGAACAAGGGTGAGTAACAAATTAAAGGTTGTTGGAATTACCGGTTCGAAGAACCCATCAACAAAAGAACCAAACACCCTGACAAGGTTGAATGAGGTATGAATCTAAATACTTTTTTCAATGTGACAAAACTTCTAATGTTGTTATATGCCAATATTCTTTTAAAAATAACAAAGATACATTGTTAGAAGATAATATATATAAAAACAATAAAGACATCACTACAATATTCATAAGATCAAAAAAATTCAAAATATGCATAATTTCCACCGTTAATTTCTTATATGGATATTTACAATAGAGACCAGAAGATCCAATAGTTGTTGGCTCCAAAAGCAAGCGTGACAGTCCTAAAACTTCAAAGAAGAAAGGAAGAAATGAACCTCCAAAGAAGAAAATGTTATGTAGAAAAAACAAAGGATCAGAAGTTTGGTAATCTCTCTTTTTTGCCTAGATTTTTCAAGTAATAAAACCTAATTGTAACCCACAACGAACATGTGTAGGCTACCAAAAGGAAATTGCTGAAACAAAAAATTAAGTACAAGAGGAAGTACTCCAAAGAGATGAGAAGGTATAGTATCTACATTCTTGTACTTCAATTAATAAAGTATACTATATTTGGTATATTAATAATATAAACATGAACAATCGATCTTAATGGACAAAGGAAAGCCAAAAGTGAAAATGATAAACGAGAAGAAGAAGACCAACATCAATAAGAAAAAGATGAAACATAGGATAATGAAGACCATATATCAAAAATAAAAGACACAACGACAACAAAGGAAGAATCAACTGATAACAATATAAGAACAAAGGATACAAAGAAGGAAAAGAGGGTAACAATCAATCACTGTTAATACCTAGAAAGGTTTTATAGAATATATCAATCAACCCACAGAATATAACTAAAAAGCAGTAAAAAAATAGAAAAGGGAAAAGAATCCAATAGGCGTAAAGGGAAAGCTCCCATCACACATGAAAAAGTTGAGGTATGGGTGGTCAAGTACACTGTAGTTATGCATTCTACTTGTGTATGACTCTATTTTGGCTTGTATCTATTAATTGAGGCCCAGGATTGGGACCAAGATTTAGAATTCGGATCTCCGACATTCCCCTGCATTCCCTGGGACCTAGCGACATCATCCTTACTTTCCTTAAAGGCTTATTAGAGTGAAAGCTATCCCCACAAACCGACACGAGTCCTTTCAGCATGCTTTGTCCTTACTCACATGCATCCTAGGAAAATTCCCACGAGGTCATCCAACATAGAATTACTCCAAGCTAAGCACGCTTAACTTTGATGTTCCTATGATTGAGCCTCCGAAAAGGAAGGTGCACCTTGTTGGTATAGGCATTACTTTCATGTCCTCAGGATCCCTCTCATTGAGATGTGGTATCAGTTCATTCATGTCTCCCTCCTAATCTCAGGCGTTACATGTCCACCAACTTCCGCTTGGTTCGTCCTCGAACCATATCTTACTAAAAGAGGTTCCGCTCTAATACCATTTGTAACGACCCAACTTTTCTAACTAAGTCGAAGTCATTAATTTCAACAAAAGACCTTGATTTACACAAAATACAAAATTCATTTGAAACCATACTCTCAAAGAAAACAAATTTAAGTTCGGGTCCTATTTTAAATAACCAAAATTTCCAAAGTAAAGATTACAAGACATCGGTTCATGAACTCAGTTTAACCACAATATTTTCTAAACAGTCTCAAGTGCTAAAAGAAACAAGAAATCAAAACATTAAGCGGAAGCAATTTAAGAAATCCTCTA
>JBBPDI010000009.1:12546013-12560730 GCA_037974545.1 Cucumis variabilis | reverse complement strand
AATTAAATTTGAATCATATTCAAATATAAGTTTCTCTCATAACCAATAATTTTAATATGAATCCAATTCATATTAAAGTAATATTTGAACTCATTCAAGTATTTTATCTCTCATAAATTAATTTTGAATCATATACAAAATTAAATTTATATAATAAAGTTTGATATTGATAAACTTTATATTATAATGTATCGATATACATTGAACTAATTTCCAAAGTAAATTTGAACATTTTAAATTACAATCAATATAAAAAAAATCTCATTATTCTTTACGAGCTAGGAAGGAGACCTAATGGACCTACAGATTAGAAGCTACAACGATATAAAATTAATTGACTAAACTAATTAACCACATTAATCAATATTCGTTAGCTGTGTGTACATTCCATTAAAGACTCACAGCCAAACGCTTCTCACTGTAGATATATTTATATGTCTATGGATATAGACCAATAACAGTACGTTAGTCCTTCACGAGTGTTCGTAATACTAGTTGGATCAATTTACCATTTTACCCCTGGGTTACCTCTAATCCTTAAATAATATTGCTTCTCTAATGAACAACCTATTATAGTCCTACCAATAAACAAAAATCTCTCTCGTGCCATAAAGAGGGTAGGACCCTTTGTTCAAGACTGGAGACACCATTTAAGGGAACACTCATCTACTTACCCTAAAGTAAGGAATGAGTGAATTCTATCTTGTGTAATTATGTTTCTAGCTTTCCACTCGGTCTTGTCCCCAAAATGATGAGCTTATTGAGTCAATGATCTGGCCACTCTTATCTGTACAAATCAAAAGACAATCCCTTGCGAACAAGAGTTCATAATACACTAAGGATTAAGACTAAGTTACCTAGGTCATCCTAATGAAATAAAAACCTAACTAGTTAACGGAAGTTACATCTAGTGGTTACCATTTCACGGTCCGGTCTTATGCAAACTCATTGCATAAGATATCCTCACTTGCATTTCAACCATACGAACACGTTGGATCATTACGTTTGCATTTCAAATAAAAAGTGAGTCGTATCCATAATGTTACTAGGATAAGGTACCAAACCTTATCCCTATACTATATACTCTTTAAGTTGATCTCGAACATTGATCCCTGTATGTCTCTACATACTGTTCAAGACTCATTAAATAGCTTAGGATGTTAGTTTATTGGATTTGGGTTATTAAGACAAAACTAATAATATAATCAATAACAATTATTACAATAATAACACTTTATTAATAACAGTCAATGAATTATATTTACAATCTACGAGTTTTAGGACATGAATCTTAACAACTCCATCTACCACTTTTGTTTTTTTGAAAACCTTTTCTCGCGTAATGATTTGGTCTTTTCGCATCTCTTCGTGAGTTCCTCTGTGATTTGTCAGCTTGTTCTTTTGTTAATAATCCTACGTTTAGACACTAAAAATGGGGTAAAAGCAGACATGAAGTTCATGTAAAGTGTATTTCTAAATAATTATATAGTTATAACATAAGTTATGCATTTTGACACATTTATCATGCGTTTCGGTCCCATTATTCTACCTAGAAGGCCATAATAACTTGTATTTTTACAAGTTATCATACACAATTCTTTAAACCCTAAACCCTATGGTCAAAATTATAAATAACTGCATATGCTCAATAACGAAAACTAAAAAACTGGATTGTTTGTAGTGCCAGATAATGAATCAAAGAGATTCCAATAATTTTTAGAGAGACATTTTTAAATATATTAAAATGAACCAAAATATTTACAAAATATAATAAAGTTTTAGATTTTATTAATGATAGACATCAGACATTAAGAGTGTTCACAGTTCGATTCAGTTTGGTTTGAAGATAAAACTGCATTGAGCTGAAAAATACAAAAAAACCTCATCTGAAACCGAACCGAATCGCTCATATGTGTCAAACCAAATCAAAACTGAATCAGTTATGAATAAATAAAATAAAATCAAAATCGAATCGCTTATGCATAAATATTAGAATCGAAATCCTTTATTAACATTATACCTAAATAAAATTCCTACAAAACTACAAACATAGATTAAATTAATTTGTACAGTAATTCAATACAAGACATAGAAATTTGAAAGTCCATCAAAATAATTCCTACAAAGTTACAATTATACCCTTACACACATACATATATACATACATACATATATATATACATACATACACACACACACACACATATATATGTATGTATGTATGTATGTAAGCATTTAATTTTTTTTCTAAAATATTTAGAATCAATTTAATGTCTTAAACTGAACCAAACCGCATAAGAATCGGTTTCGACTTAACACAAACTAAATCGAATCGCATGCATTTGGTTGCGGTTCAGTTTGTCAATCAGTTAGATTCTTAACTATTTTTTTAACACCCTAATGATAAACTTCTATCAGTGTCACTTATAAATACACGTAGAAGCTGATAGAAGCCTATCAATATCTCTCAATGTCTATCATTGATAGAGTATGAAATTTTGCTATATTTTATCAATTTTGTGATTTTTTACAATTCCTCATTTTATATATTTATTAATATTGAATATAAAGAAAGATACTAATGTAATCCACCAAAGCATAAAAATCAATTTTAATTAATTTTATTCTAATTATTAATTTAATTATATCTAGAATAGATACAAATTCTATCCCATCCCTCACGTATCCAAGTTTTAATGATAAAATCTGCCATTTTGATTATGTTAATGAAATTATCATTTTCTTTTGTATACTAACGAGGGATAACGGTTCACACAAGGTTTCTAGAGAAACATAATCCAAACTTTGTGTATTGATTAAAGTTCTGATGTTGCTCATTTTCTAGAACTTGATCTTTTGATTATCTCTCGGTTTGAATGCATACACTTGATTTGAACTTGATCTTCTAATTCTCTCTTCGTTGAATGGAATTGATCCTCTAATTTCTTTTCATTCGAATGACTATGCTCGATTTGAGAAATGAAGTGCCTTATGTTCTTGAAGTTGAACTCTAGAGTTTGTATCTTCAATGGAACTTGAGTCATAGAGTCTATTAATCATGAAGAATTCTTTCTAGGCCTTTGAAGTATAGAGTTTTAAAGTGGGCGTTGTGGGCTTGGTTGGTGTCACACCTCCTCCTAGACCACCTACTCTCAACCTAAAAGGTAGCATGAAGCCAACAAATATCGTTCTCCTACTCAACGATACTTGTTGACCCTAGTTAAGCTAAAACTAAAACCAACCTTAAAAAATAACCCACAGTGGAAATAAAAATGGACTTATATACATCATGCAGTGAAACCTTCAACACAATTATGAGTTTGATTTAAACGTAAGAACATTAACCAAGCTCCAAAGTTATACAATATTAACACAGACTCCATAAAACATCTAATATTTACTAATACAAACTCATGTACAGAAAGAAGGATACTATTATTCAATACATACTGGCTATGAACTCAAAAAGACAATAGGAGATAGGCAATCAAAGTCAAGTGTCAGGTCCACGAACTCTACCTGAAAAGTAAGAAAACATTTTGAAAAGCATAAGATAAAGCTCAATTAGTGGCTGGTTTTAAATACTAAACATGCTGAATAAATCATGAGAAATTAAACAGTATCTATACATACATTTGATTAAAGCAAAGCAAATATAAGTTTATCAAACTTAAACAGCTATCTCAAACATTCTGTTACACCACGACCCACATACATCCTTGCTTGGTATGCGAGATGCGATGTGACTTGAATAACTTTGACGCATTTAACACCAAAGATACTCAGTCTTAAGGCCCTTAAGCTCTGCTTAATCACCTAACATTAACTCAGTCTTAACACTTACAAATACCATTTAGGCGATAAGACTTAACACAAATGCAATAAAAACAAACTTTATTAAACTTTAACTAAGGGTTTTACAATACTGATTACTTAAGTATAGCAGTTTTAACTTCAAAGTAAAAAGTCTGCCAGCTCTTCTTGCCTAGCAGCTTCTTGCCCATTCTTTTCGTGGCCTAAACGCTTGATTCCTGGAGGATGAAATTTAAAAATGTAAGTCTATAGACTTAGTGAGGTTTTATAAAAATCCTTTCTGTAAAAAACCTTTTGTAAAGATCATTTAACCAAATAATCAAATAAGCTCAACATTTCATATAAACACACACATTATTTAACAATCATTCCTTTCACCAAGGATCTTGAATTATTCTCTACCTATGTCTCATTACTTCACGTTTAGACTACTATAACAACAACATCCGAGAATATACAAATTTGTCCTTGTTTCTCAGACCAAAGCTCAATGCACAACTTTTAATTATCTCGCATCATCTCATCGTGCATATCTTTTATACATGACTGCCTTTACTTCTTATATCCACATATAGTTAGCTCATTATTAGAAAGTAGGCTAATGATTTGAATACTATTTCAACAACATTGATGCATATGAAACATGCTTTGAAACATAATAAAATATGCTTTAAACATAGTGTAAGCTTAACTTAGAAATCTCTTTTGAAACACACGTTGAAATCATTATTTCAATTCATCAAGAATTTATAAGAAAGCTTGAAATCATTTACATACTTTGAAGAAAACACTCATTAACTCAGTAACTCGGACTCTAAATACTCTTTCTCTTCTTCTTCTCGCATAGTCACTCTAACAGTAGTTCAACACTTAACTTTCTCTTCAATTTCTCAGAATGACAATACTTAATACTTTGGCTGAGGACCTCTACTTATACTAATTCTTAAACAAGCTTAGTCGCTCTTAAACTCTTATCAGTTCGTCAACTCCTACTCTAAGTGGTGCATGTGTAAGCTTAAGGTTTAACTTAATCATGCTTAACTTAAACTTTACACACGGTCCATTAAATATCCTTAATTAAGAAATATCTGGGAACTTTTCTTACTTCTTCTCACCAAGTATTTCATCTCGCATAGCACCTTAATCGCATACTAACATTTTAACCACTAAAAGTTTAACCTCATAACCTTGTTTTCTCCAATACTACTTCAAATCGTCAACCTCTTGCCACATATACTGCTTAAAATGCTTTCTTTAGAACACTTAGCTTGAAGTTAACCTCCTAACTTCAGTGTGGATTTTACATTCTCTTTTCATTGCTATACCATAAATCTTTGTGTATCTATGGGACGAAAATCTAGGCATGGAAAGGCTATCCCATGATATGATACTTACAAGACGAAAATCTAGGCATCAATAATGCCTTATCTCATTACAACTACTTAGAGATGAAAAATCTAGGTGTTCGTAGAGGCTCTAATCTTTAACCTAGTACTAGTGATGGAAACTATCTCTAGGTATCTACTGAATACCCTTATCAAAGGATCTCTATGTGCAGAAAAATCCCCCCTAAGGGTTGTTAACTCCCACTCTATAATGTTAACTAGTTCCTCTTTCTTCATCCTTAAGAAGGGGAAGTTATTGGGAGAAACGAGATACGTGAGAAATTATCCCACGCTCCCTGAATAACGCAAACGTAAGGGAGTTATTTGTTTAATTTATTTCAAATTGATTCAAATTAATTAATTAGTTAATAAAATAAATAATTAATTAAATCATATTTTATTAATATTTCATTTAAGTCATATTTAAATAAATGAGTATCTCTTACATAACCTATAGTTTTAATTTCATTAATTTAATCAAATCATATTTAATTGAATAAATAAAACAAAAGTATTAATTACTTCTCCAATTAATTACTAAATTAAATATCTTATATTTAATTTAATCCAAATTTGAATCATATTTAAACATAAATTTCTCTCATAACCTATAGTTTTAATGTGTATCATATATACATGAAATTTTAACCTTTAATTTTAGTATGAATCTAATTCACATTAAACTAATATTTGGATTCATTTAAATATTTTATTCTGTCATAAATTAATTTTAAACCATGTCCAAAATTAAATTTATATAATAATGTTTAATTAACATATAAACTTTACATTATAATGTATCACCATACATTATATTTAATCCTAAAGTAAATTGAAACATTTAAAATTACAATCAATATATATTAACTCCATTATCCTTTACGAGTTAGATAAGAGACATAATAAACCTATAGATCAAAAGCTACAACAATATGATATTAATTGACTAAACTCATTACCACATTAATTAATATTTGTTAAGTATGTGTATAGTCCACTAAAGACTCATAACGGAACTCTTATCACTGTAGGTATATTTCTGTGTCCTTTGATATAGACCAATAACAGTAAGTTAGTCCTTCATATGTGTTCGTAACATCAACTAGGTCAAATTCGTTTTACCCCTAGGTTACTTCTAGTCCTTAAATACCAGTGCTTCTCTAATGAACAACTTGTTTATGATCCAACCAATAGATAGAAATCCCTCTTGTGCTGTGAGACTCGTGTCTGTAATAGAAGGGTAATTTTGAAATAAGAGTTTGATTGAAGGATTTTGAAGAAGGCATTTTTGACAAATTATGTGTATTGAGGAGTTAGGCGTTTTGTTGGATTGCGTTGAAGCTAAGCGATGCGATAAAGGAGATTGTTATAAAAAAAAAAGTTAGGCATTTTAATGACTTAATGCAAGATGAAGCCAGACGAGAAGAGTTAGGAGAATTTTGATAAATTTTCTAATTGTGCTTAAATAGTGGGCTATGTGTCAAGGTTAAGCTTAAGCATGACAGAAAGAAATATTTGGCTGACACATGTAGTACTTCAAGTAGGAGCTGGCGACTTAAAAAAGCTTAAAGAGTGACTAATCCTAAATTAGGATTTGTATAGATAGGAGAAGAAGACAGAAGAAAATGGTGTTATTCAAAGATTTTGTTAAAAGAAAGAGCTAAATGTGTACTACTGAAAAGCTATTAGGCGAGAAAAGGAGATCTGAAGTTAGGTGTTCAAAGAAAAGAAGGAAACTTAGTGCAGTGAGTGATTTTCTAAAGTTGAATTGTTTTTAAAGCTTCCTTTCTAAAGTTTCCTATTGTCTTGTAATATTGTTTTACACGTTAATGTTTATGAGAAAGCATGATTTACAAAGAAAGCTTTTATGTTATATTCAAAGTTAAAGTTTTTATGTTTGATGATTGTATGCTATGTTTGCGAATAAGTCATTAGTCTTATTTTTATCAATGAGTTAGCTAATTATGTGTACATAATGAGTAAAGAAAACCATGTAGAAAAGGACTACATCACGGAATGAAGCTAGCTAATGCATAAAAGGAGCATATTGAACTTAGCCGCCAAAACAACGAAAAATAAACTAGGAAATTTTCCAAGGGGATGTTGTTGATAAAAAGGCTAGTAGTCTATGCGTGGAAATGGTTCATGTTCTTGACGAAAGGAATATGAAAGGATAATATGTTATTTATAGTTTACTAAAATGAGGCATTGAAGCCTGATTTATGAAAATGATTTTATGTATCGTATGCCCAAAACGGTTTTAAAAAACATCACTCACTAAGTATTTGACTTATGGTTTTAAGTTTCCCTTCCCCCAAGTAACCAAGAGTTAAGGCCAAGTTGAGAAAAGAAAGACTAGTTGCTACGTGTTAAAGTGTGACCAAGGCGTTTAAGTGTGAAGTTGTGCTAGGCTATTAAACTTTATTTTTCTGTTTATGTATTAGGGTATTGTATCATGTATATAAATATATTGGAACGAATGATATTAAGTAAATAAAGTAAAGTTCATTATTTATAACTTACGTTGTATGTTTCTTAATTGCCTAGTCGTTTAAGGTTCAAGTTTATGGCTAAATTATTTAAGCTCGAACTAGGTGATATAGCCAAGTTCAATGGACTTAAGTTGAGCTTTCTAGAGTGTCATTTTGAGGTGCAGGGCAACTCAAGTCGTGGAGTATGCCACATCGCGAGGTTTAGGACACGTTGTGAGGTGAGGCGTGACATGTGTCATAGAGAGGGTAGGGCCCTTTTTCAAGTCCTAGAGACATCATTTATAGGGACACTCATCTACTTATCCTAAAGTCGAGAAGGAGTGAATTCCATCTTGTATGATTATGTTCTTAACTCCCCACTTGATCTTATCCTCAAAATGATAAGCTTATTGAGTCAAAAATCTGATCACTCACTCATACAAATGAAACAAAAATCCCTCACGAACAGTTGTTCATAATACACTCATGATTAAAAATGATTAAGACTAAGTTACCTAGTTCATCCTAATGAAATAGAAACTTAACTAGTTAATAGAATTACATCTAATGGTTACTATTTTATGGTTTGGTCTTATGCAAACTCATTACATAAGATACCCTCACTCGTATGTCACCTACATGAATGCGTTGGATCATTACATTTGTATCAAAATACACAGTGAGCCGCATCCATAATATTACCATGATAAGGTATCTAGTCTTAACCCTATACTATAGATCTTTTAAGCTATATCTCGAACATTAATCTCTGTATGTCTCTACATACTATTCAAGACTCATTAAACAACTTAGAAAGTTAGTTGATTGGAGTTAGGTAATTAAGAAAAATTAATAATATAATCAATAATGCTTTACTATAACAATAACATTTTATTAATAACTATCAACAAATTACATTTATTATGTACAAGTTTTAGGATATAAAATCCAACAATCACACTATAGAAACACAATTCTATATAAAGATCGTAATCCTACAGAGTGATAATGATTGTAAGTTTCACAATCACCCTCTTAGCGAGTTGTTATTAATAACTTGTAAAAATATAAGTTATTGTAGCCTTTTAGGTAAAACAATGGAGTCAAAACGTGAGATAAAGGGTCAAAACACGTAGTTTTTAGTGCAAATTTATAGCATCAAAAGAATACACCTTTGGTATGATTCGAACTTAGGGTTATATAGATGCATAATTGATTCTTCTGCGGCAAGTCATTAGTCATGATCATTGTATGCAAAGTACTCACTAAGTACCTCTGTATAGCATAATAGCTAAGTCCTCATCGAGTACAAGTTTTCTTATTGTTTATCCAAATATAAGCAAGACAATATGTTATCATGGATGATCCAGGGTCGAACACAGGAAATTAATATCAACATAGTTCTAGGGACTACTCTTGAGTTAGGCGGTATAAATGAATTCTATACAGTTTAAGAAAGTATAAACTTGAATTATATCTACGTATCTACACAAGAGAATCTATAAAGGTGGTTAGGATGGATGAGGCGAAAATATGAACTAACTTGTATGTAAGAAAAGGGTAAAGGAAGGTCTTTACACTATAAGGCTTTTAAGCTATGCGAAAAGCATGATGTGAAATAGCTTACTTAAATAGCTTATGATTAAGACGAGCTCCTCTCAAAGTCTTTAAACACCACACTTAGTCTCATTTCGGGATCCAAAGGACTAAGCCTAGCTAAACAAGGTATGTCTAAAAGTGTTAACTTACAATACTTATAGAGTTTCATGTTTAAGGGCGACAACCTCTCAGCCTTTAATGCCCACACTTGTTCTCCTTTCAGGACACAAAGGATGTAAGTTATTTCGCCAAAGTGAAATTTGTCTCCAAACTCCTCCTTTCACGCGTTAGCCATATCCTTGCTACTTTCCCTCTCAATTAGTTGGCGATATACATTGGCCACGTGATGAAAATAGCTCAACTAACACGATAAGAGTTATAAGCTAATCTTCTTATCAAAAACTTATCACAAACCTAAACTATGAACAACACATTGACAAATGAAAAGTAAAGATGTGATGGATTGAAAAGGTATAAACATGCAATATATATTAAAGAATGTAGGCCTTCGGCCATTGTACAATATGAACAACATATATTACATGCCTAAAAATACAAAAATGAAAAGAAAAGAGAACGAAAAAGATTACAGGTTAGAGGGAAGTGGAAGATGGACTCTTCTCTATTCGAACTCTAAGCTCTCACTTACAATCTGACTAGAGAAGAAAACAAAGAACTTGGCATACGTGGAAAGAAAATAAAGGAAAAAGTGAGCGATTTGGTTAATTTGTAAATAACATAGTATGAAAGAGCCATATCCCTGTTTTACCGTGTTTCAGTGACTAAATCATAGGATTTCTAGGCAAGAGAAGTGAAGCTTGACGATTCAATGAATAGGGGAGAAGTTTCCAACCAAGGCATTTAATTATACTAGCAGACACAAATTTTATTGGCGTGAAAGTTGAAAAGGACTAAAAGATAGCCTGTAAAACGCTGCTGTAGGTTTTCAGAGCATTAAATGATGCATGACATCTTGTCAATATCAACTTTCACCTATAAATAGAGCATTTCACTTTAAAGCTCGATGTGTAATTTCTGGCCGGAGGGCAAGCTCAAACATCTTCATCTCTCTTTGTCTCTAAGGTTTCTAGGTGAGAGCCTGGACAAAATGAGAGAAAGAGAGTTCATACCCTTCACTTCCACCTCAGTATTAGGCACAAATCAGAGTCGAAAAGGATGAGAAATCATACTTTGGGGTGTTTCCCATTCTGTTTTTTTTTTCACTTAATTTTTATATTTTACTGTATTGTAGTATGTATTGGATGGTCGCAAAAGCCTACACTTATTGATGTCAATACATTACATTTTATATTTCACTCACCCATATTCTTATTTTTGTTCTCCTCTGCTATGTTTAACTTGCTTGCACTAATAAAATGTATTTTCGAAGTTGTTGAAAGTCATGATGTTTGTATTTTTAAGTTTTATTGAGTTAAACGTGAGTGTTAAAGATATTGTATATTTGAAAGAAGAACAATGTTGTAGCAACGCATGGATAGAATTACACCTTTTATCGCAGGATCCTATTCTATCGCCTGAAAATCAACTCTTTAAAGCTCATAGCACCATATCCACGATTACTTTGCTTGCACATATAACTTAAAAACTAAACAACAAGCAAGTTTTTAGCATTGTTGTTGGGGAGATTAATGCTTTTCCTATATAACTTAACTATACGTTAAAATTACGCAGAAAATTCTATTTCAGTTGAATCATATCTTTTAACTGAAGAGAACTTGACGAGTTTATGAATGATGAAAAACAACCAAATGTCAACTAGACACTAAAATCCAACGAACTTTTTGGAGGAACAGACAAGAGAGGTAGAGGCTCAATAGAACGAACAACATGGATAATCAAAACAACAATTAAGAAGGCCCATGACTTGGATCGTCCCATCTGTTTGTACGCATCACTAAACCTCACGATTTCAACCCTAGCATTGGGTAGCCAACCATTAGGAAAAATGACAGGTTTGAAATCAAGCCAGTAATTCTTTAACTGATACAAAACACAAGGTAGTTTGGGGGAAACCTGCGTGAGGACCCTCATGATCACATAGAAAATTTCTACTATATCTACACATCATTTCACATGTTAGACATTTTGTAAGATGACCTACGTTTTGCTTTGTATCCATTAACGTTAATCGATAAAGCAAAAAGATGGGAAAATTCTCTCGAGTAGGGAGAAGTTTCAATTTGGGATGATCTAATCAAAAAATTCATGAAATAGTTCTTTCCAACCATTGAAAATGTTAGATGAAGGTAGGAATAATGACCTTCACCTTAAGAGATAGATAAAATTTAATTGACCATGGAGGCATTTCAAGAGGATGGTGAAATGGTGCTCACATCACGACGTCCCTGAATATGTACTAATGAAACAATTTTGTTTTGAATTAATTGAGGATAAATAATAGGCCGCTGACTCGATTTTTGTAGGTGGCATGTTGAGAAACACCTATAACTAAATAAAAAGAACGTTGGACCAAAGGGCCAGCAATAGTCAGGAATGGAGAGATGATGGATACGGTGTTCTCGTCAAGAAGGCAGGGGAATTAGAGCAAACAAAGAAAGGATAGAAGGAGGAATGGACAACAATACAATGGTGGCACTATAGAGTCAAGTCACCAAAATGAACAAGCTCTTAGAGTGAATGGCATCAGCGTAAGTTAATGCTACTGAGGGTTCAATTCAACAGGCACAATAGGTTGTCGAAGTGGAATGTGTAGGGTGTGAAGTCCCTCATAATATCGATGCATGCTCAATAAACACTAAAACGATTGCTTTCATTAGACATGACCTCTATTCCAACACATACAATGAAGGGTGGAGAGACCATCCTAATTTTAGTTGAGGGGCCAAGAGCAAAACGCTCAACAACTATCGAGTGGCCAAAATAATTATAGAGGCAAAGCACCTGGCTATCACCAAAGACCATACAATGAAAGGCCACAACAACAAGGCCAACACCACTATCACCAAAACAATCCCCATCTTTCTTCTTCATCATCTTCACAGTCTGTGGAAGTCCTTCTTCGAGATTACATGCAGAGGAAGGATGCACTTCTGTTAAGCATTATCAATTAAGAATTTGGAGCTTCAGCTGTGACAGTTTGCCAACGATTTCTTCGAAAGGCCAAAGGGATCCCTCCCAAGCAACACTGAAACACCTAATCAAGTAGGGGGATCTAGAAAAGAAAAGTGTCAAGCTGTGACACTAAGAAGTGGAGGGAATCTTACCATCTGCGAACTCGACTCTGAACGTAGAATTCCTAATTCTATCTCGAATGTCAAGATCGATAGCTCAAGTAATACTTCTAAACCCTTTCTTTAACTGATAAAGAATCTTCCTTGCAGAATAAGAACATGATAAACAAAGAAATGAGGAGCACCATGTAAGAAGAACCACAAGGTGAAGAGTCTCACTAGGCGTCGAACTCTAACCCTTTACCACCTCCTTAATTTTTAGGTCACCTGAAAAAGAAGAATGACAACTAGCAGGTTTTCAAACTTTTGGACATTTTAAAGCAGCTACACATCAACATCCCATTTGTTGACGCGTTAGAACATATGCCTTATTATGTTAAGTTTCTAAAAGAAATCTTGGCTAAGAAATGAAAAATGAATGATTGTGAAACAGTTGCTTTAACGCAGACAACAAGCGATGTCTTAAAAAATGGAGTACCAGAGAAGATGATAGACCCTAGAAGCTTCACGGTACCCTGCTCAATTGGAGGGATAGATCTAGGTCGTGCATGCATTGTGTGACCTAGAAGCAAGTATAAATCTGATGCCTCTCTGTATTAAAAAAGTTGGCAATAGGAGAGGTGTAACCTACTCACATGAGGCTCCAATTTTTTAATAGATCTATTTCCAAACTTAGAGGAAAGATTGAAGATGTGTTGGTAAAAGCGGACAAGTTCATATTCCCTATAGACTTTGTAATTTTGGATTACGAAGCTAATCAGAAGGTCCCTATCATTTTGGGACGACCATTTTTGTCAACCAATCATGCCCTCATAGATGTCTATCAAGAGGAACTTATAATGTGCTTTAATAATGAAGAAATAAAGTTTAATGTTGTGAGCATAATGAAGTTGCTTGATGGTGAAGCAAGTTGCAATTTGATAGACTCCCTAGGTTGGGACTATTGCGAGGAAGAAATTTACTCTGAGTTGATCAGCCTTGAAGAAATCTTTGAAGAAGAGGACCCAAGATATGAAGTCGAAGAAGTGAATGTCGTAGTTGGTGCAAGAAAGTTTGATCCTTTGGATCTTCAAACCAAAGGCGATAAGAAAACAAAGCTATTAATAGAAGAGCCTCCAAAGCTGGAAGTTAAGCCGTTTTCAAACCATCTCAAATACGCATGTTTGGGGGAAAATGATACATTGTGGGTCATTATCTCCACCCATTTGCATGATGCTGAATAGAAGGAGTTATTGAAAATGCTTAAACGCCACAAGAAAGCTATAGGGTGAACCTTGGCGAATATTTAAGGTTTACGTTCATCGCATTGCATGCATAAAATCAGGTTCGAAGAAGGTGAAGAGGGCATCGTTCAGTTTCAAATTAATCTTGCGATGAAGGAAGTAATGAAGAAAGAAATTATTAACTGGCTCGACACAAGGGTTATATATCCAATCGCAAATAGTGAATGGATAAGCCTAGTACAATGTGTTCCAAAGAAAGACAGAATGACTGTCATTAAAAATGAAAATAATGAATTATTAATTCCAATGCGAACAGTCACGGGGTGGAAAATTTGCATGGATTACTGCATGCTGAATGTAGCAACTAAAAAGGATCGCTTCCTTCTATCTTTTATGGACCAAATGCATGATTGGTTTGCTAGAAGAGAATATTATTGCTTTTTGGACGGTTCCTCTGGATATAACCATATCACAATTGCACCCGAGGATCAACATAAAACAACATTTACATGTCCTTATGGCATGTTCGCATTTCACTAAATGCCTTTTGGGTTGTGCAATGCACCGATGACATTTCAAAGGTGCATTATGGCAATTTTTTTAACTTTCTGGAGAGGTCAGTTGAGATAGTTATGGACAAATTCTCGGTATTTGGAAACTCATTCGAAGACTGTCTGAAAAGTTTGGAGGAAGCCTTAGAGAAATGTGAAGAGACACATCTTGTTTTGAACTGGGAGAAGTGTCATTTCGTGGTCAGGAATGAAATTGTGCTTAGAAGTAGACCCCGCAAAGATTGATGTGGTAAGCAAGTTGCTACCACATCAGAGGCTTTCTGGACCATTAAGGGGCTGAAGGGATAAAAGCCCTATGACGGCAGAAGAAATAAAGAACTATTACTCAATTTAATTGGGAATATTTAAAATACCAATACATTGGAAAAATTAGAATCAAAATTCTAAATAAGTTCTAAGCATGCTTTTAATGATCTAGAAAACTTACTTTCGATGACGTCTC